>OZ014522.1:552177393-552339800 GCA_963966055.1 Lathyrus aphaca
TGTGTTTTTAGGCAAGTGGAATCGAACACTACAAGCTAAGCTATATATATATATATATATATATATATATATATATATATATATATATATATATATATATATATATATATATATATATATATATATATATATATATTCAGAGTAAACAATTTCACATTGGTTAGTAAAGAAAATCGAGGTGAAAAATGACTTATTTTTGGATTAAAAACATAATTTGGAATTGTTGGAATTCGAAGTATGTACCTTGAATTAGTTTACCTCTTGGTTAATGGAATATGATTGTTCCTTTTAAAGAAAAAAACATGGCACTTATAGGTAACATACCTCGGTGTTTTGTCACGTGAGATGAAATCTTTGTCATAAAATATATTATTTGTATTACTGTAACCTTTGTTTCACCGTGAAATATTCACACCAGAAGTTTTCACCTAGCCCTCCCTACATTAAGCCCAACGCGCCTATAAATGTGGCCAAGCGAGCCTTGATTCTTCAAAGTTTTACTTTTGCGTGTAAAACAAGCAGATAAGTGTCAACGTATTTAACGTAAATATGGAACTTATCAATTTTACAATGGCTTATCCCCAACTAAAAAAAAGGTTTTACCCAGGCTGAGATAACGAATCAATTAGAGATTTTGCAAACTAATCTCAAGAATCAAACATCGATTTCATGATTGGCTAATCTCAAGAATCAAACTCGATCACACACATGCCTAGTAGCATGGTTTGGATAGAAAGGTAGTAATGAAATGTTTGAGGGGCCTCCCGAAAAACTATCGAGTATAACATTATCAAATATAACATGGGCTTATGGGGCAGCAGCGGCTTCAGCAAAGACACATGATGAATCCATAAAGACGATGTCAGAGACAAATGACCTAAGAGATGTGTTAAGCTTGAACACTATGGAGTAAAAGTTCAAAGAAAGCTTAAAAATGCTGGAATAAGGGCATGCATGCGAACTCTGTTATTTTTGTATACTGAATGAAAAAGAGAAGGGAGAAGAAAATGTTTGGGCGAAAATACTTAAAAGAGAAGTCCACATTCCAAACTCTGTAGAATTCTTGAACATTAAAATTTGGACTTTTTTAAAAATGTGTTTGCGTGATTCTGAGATTAGACATAGTATGATGTGTTGAAACGCATCTGAAGTTCAATTCCCGTAACTTATTTTTTATGATTCCAAAATTCAAAATTTTTACACTTTGTATTGGTGTGGTTCAAAGATAGTTTATTATGTAGTTAATGCAACATGATTTTGAAAACTTGAATTTTAAAGATATTTTTATAATTTCAGCAAAGTAAATAAAAGGTCATGTTAACGAGTGTCCCAGTGGTACTCTTTAAGAATTCTAAATAAAAAAAAAATATTCTCTTGATAATTTCCATTTTCAATGCATTTGATTATACACATTTAAAAAAAAATCTATTTTTTTAAATCTTTAAAGAATGTCCTCGGTACATCGTTAGCATTTCCAATATATAAATAATAAGGCATATAATAGTGAATAATCCCTTTAAACTAGTTAGTGATGGGACTGTTTGTTTTTGTTTTAATAAATGAATTTTACAAAATCATTTTTCAAAGTATTATAAGTTTTTTATATTCATTCTTTTTCTAGATTGAAAGACTAATTTTAATATCCTATAACATAAATATACATTATTGAAGATCAAAAGATAGTCGAAATCACATATTTTTAAAAAATTATACTTCATAAATAATTTTTATGAAAATCTATTTGAAATAACTTTAAATTTAAGTGATTTTTAAAAAAAAAAAATTGATATCCAAGAAAAGTTTCATGATGATATATTAAAATAACATTTTAAAAATAAGTATTCAAATCAAATTTTTATTTAAAGTTTTTATAAAATATTTTATTTAAACTTTTATACAAAATTATATTGCACTATAATATTTTTTTTAAAAAGACAAAACAAATGATTTTATATTTCGGATTACTTACAACTTTAAGATGAAAGATGAGAATTAATATGTTGATTTTTCAATATACTCATTCCGTAACAAAAGTATTATATGTTTGTTAATAAAAATTAAACATTATTTGTATTTAAAAATAAATAAATTTTATGAAAAGTTATAAAAATCAATTTAATTTGTTATTGATTATTCATAAAATGGAAAAAAAAAAACAAATAAATTAAATTAAAGTTTAATTTTAATTTTATTATAAATATATTTTTAAACAAAATGATTAAATAGAATAAAGTTAATTTTTTTCTTTATAATTTATGATATGAGAAATAATTTTATTTAATTAAATTTTATTATGGAGAGCGTGCACGATGAACTTCTTATTTGAGCTCATGGTAATGAGAGAATATAAAGCAGTGTCGGTTATAATTTATAAGAAAATATATGTACATATCAACTTCATCTTTACCACTTTGGATTTGAACTACCAATGACAAGTGTTGTACACTAATCAAATTTGTTAATTACTATTTGCTAGTATATGCTTTTTGACAACATAAAAAAAGGCTAAGCACGAATAAGCTAAGCTGTATATCGTTTCTAATGGATTTCCTACCTGTCTTCATTTGTTGGAAGAGGTTCTCGTAAGTGGATCAGCCATACAGAGGGAGGGAATGTTCAACATGGAAAATAGCTTAATTGAATTTTGATAATAAAGACAAATTTCGAGCATAATGCACTTCCACAATGCATTTGTGATGTATTGGCATTATTAGGGAATTATCAAATTGTATCCACTCTGATTGGGCTAGGACATATATTATTAATCCTATGCTAAATAAAGGAAGATGCAAACATGCACGAGTACTTGTATTTTAAGGATTTTAACTGATGCGTGCGCAAATTGAAAGCATGCCGTCTTTGAGGATATGTTATGCGGTTTATCATTAAAATATGGTAAAATGGATCTTTAAATACATTTTTTACGATAGAAAAAACTTTAAAGAAAATTACGACACATACATACACAGTGAATCAATCTTTTGATGTGGTGATCCGATTTTTAATATGGTGGAGAAAGGTGGACCTTCAAGATTAACACTTCAATGCTTTAATGCCAAGTCAGAGAATGAGTGAAAAATAGTTTTAAGAGTGGGAATAGATTGAATATTTGAAATGACGTAAATTGATCTTTATATAGTATGGACGGTTAAAATCGTCAGTGTGTCATTTAATATTTTGTGAAGGTCGTCGTTCGATTAGATCCAACAATGAGAGATATGATAAGGGGTGATGGTTCACCTTTTTTGTCCGCCTTCTTCTTCAACACTTGTTATAGGGCCTTCTTCACGGGCCTTGCGGGCAGTCCAAAATAGTTTCTCAAGCATGTGTTCCTACATCGTAGAATGAGGGATTTGTCAGGTTCGTCTTCAGTCTGACATATAACATAAGAAAATAGAAGAGTCTTGATGAGACGTTGTTGTCATTGTGAAGATGTGCATAAATGTCTTCCTCGTGACCAGTAACAATTTGTAGGCACATCTCAACATGTGTCCTTATGTGTGAAGATAATGAATCCTTATAGTATTATGGCATTTGAGTATTCTCAAATAGTTCGTAATGAGATCTCAACTGTTGTTGGTGGGTTTCACGCTTACCAACGCCGTGGATCATACAATTTGTCTTCCTAAGGAGATATATAAGGAGTTATGGAGTTACCATGTTCCTTTTTTTTCATTGTTTGTTAATCTTTAAAAGCTTTTCTACCATATTTTCAACCTCTTATGTCTTCACCAATCTCCTCTCATCAACCATTATTTTTGTCATGCTAGAGCCACCTCTTCTTGTGGAGCATACAATGTGTGACTCTTTAAATTCATCTTTTTCTAGATAACGCATGAACCTGGAACTTTCTTTCCTTTTCATACATGCTTTATTAGGGTTTTTAAAAAGGGGAGTTATGGATTTTTAATCTTTTCTATTTTGTACTTTAGTGAACTTTCTTACCATAGACGAAATTTGGTGGAGCACAGAGTTTGTCTTTATATCGACCAAGTGTTTCTACTTGCAATCATTTATTTTGTGTTGGCGGCCTCTTTTGACATTGATAAATCTCAGCTCGGAGTCTGAAAGGCAATAAAAGACAATTATGTCGTGGGGGATCAAGAGACGTTGGACATCGTTTCTACTTTGTTGTTGAGGGTGGTGTCGACCACGCATTTACTGAAGTGGGTCCCTCCTCTGACTTGGAATTGTTTCCTCCTGAAGGGGATAAGAGGGTCTTTAGCAAGTACGATGGATGTGTAATCCCTCTACACAAATACTTGTTTTCTTTGATAGGTTTTTTCTCCCTTTTAATGACTTTAAGGTGGACATTTTAAATCATCTAGTAATTTCTCTTTCACAAGTACATCCAATGACCTTGACGTATATCATAGTCTTCCGGTAGTATTGCAAATACGAGAAAGGTGTGCCATCTCTGACACTCTTCTTTAACCTCTTTAAAGCTCAACAGAGTTTTGCTAATTCATCCCAGGTTAAGGTCTGGTATTTATTATGTGGGTACAAAGATGGTTGAGGTTTATTTAGAGAGTGTCAAGAACTTCAATGATGAATACTACCTAGTTAGGACATTACCGAGATGGCTCATGCTAACATATGCAACATAGATTTTGAGACGCCTTATCAATGTTTAGATAATTCTTCAAGTTTTAGCATTGGAGTCATTTCTTAGCAGATGTCGGGTCCTATGTCTATAATTGGACAATTTTTCCCAAAAAGAAACTTATATGAAGAGGAAATTAGTAGCCTTCTTTGAAGATATGATCATTGTTTACAAGGTTGACTCCTTCAGGGGCGGAACCAAGGAATCAAAAGAAGCAGTTCATAGAGACAAGCTTGCTAGTGGAAGCTTCCACATAAGAGGATAGGCAAGTCATATTTGGTGAGTAATGCATGAGACTTCCCCTTTTCTTTGGTGCTACTTAGATGAATTTTATTGCCTTGCCTTAATTAGACTATGGTTTGCAGATAAAATGAAATGTTACAACACGATGCTCCAAATGAATAGAACGCTTATAGTTTACTCTGCCTACAATTGTTGATGTCATGATGGCTACTGAAGAATTCTTGTGTATAGGGTCCTCTGTCTTTCTGGCCACGATTAACCTTTTTTTCTTTGCCCGAACGAAATTCTATGAACCGAGTCATGGTTGAAAGGGCTTTATACTTGTTTTTTTCGTAACTGGCGTACCAAAATCTTGGGGCGTCAATGGTTTCGGCCTTTGGTGTCATTGGAAGGGAGGTTATTTTCTTGCTTGGCCATCAACAAAAGGAAATCAGAAGCACTCTAGGAATGAAAGAGTGATACCTACAAATCTCGTTGGTTCTCTCTCTGACTAGGGGGCTCAATTAGTGAAGTTCATGATAAATAAGGACCAAGCTTTGAATTCCGTTGAGGATAATTTATTGACTCATAATGCATTACTGACTAGATGAAACCTAGTCAAAGGTAGACACATGGCTAAACCACCACGACATTTGGAGTGGCTAGCTACCATATGGGGTGGACCGTGATTTCATATGAGGAATTTATTGTTGTACTCGAATGTGCAAAACGTATTCGGAAGCACCCCTGACTATAGGTGGGGAATTGATTACTTTAGTCAGACGTACAAAACAACAATGACAACACTCCTTACTTTAAGTAGTGAATTGATTGCTTTAGTCAGACGTGCAAAGTATCTCTGATAACACTCTTGACGTTATCAGAACACTGGGCATCAACATCATAGGTCGTTCGTACCCTATATTTCCTATCTCTATGCATAGTCATAAAGAAAAAAATATTTCAAAAATCATCAGTTTCATTTACTATTGCCATATATGTATGTACACATGGAGATAAATGATATATGTATATCATTCATTATGATTAGGATACATAAACATAACCAGGTAGGCCATTCACATCTTACTCTTTTCATTTTCTTTCGTTGATTTAGCCACTTCTTAGTGATGAATGCCCAGTGAGGGAAGTGACATTGATATCCATGGATATGCCTTCTTCCTAATCTTTTTAGAGAGTTTGGTATATTATCTTTTCTCCCTCTAGGTTAGCGCTGATGGTAGTCGGTTCTCCTTGCAAATTATGATATTTAAGCTTGAGGTGTTCCGGCGAGGAAACAATGTCTAGCATTGCTGCAAAGGGTCGTCCCAATATGTATTTGTAAACATTCCTACAACAAACAACAATAAATTTAGAATGTATCGCTCGAATGTACTTTTTGTTGCCTATGGAAACCATCAGCTCCACATATCCTTAGGTACGGGTAGTGGTTCCATTGAACGGCTGGAGATCAAAGCCTCTGTATGGAAACAAGATGCTCTGGTCCATCCCCATATTTTCCAATAACTCCAAGTACATGATGTTGTGGTATTTTCCATCGTTAATAAGGATTCGACTTAGGTCGAATTTCCCAAACGTAGCAGTGACTATTAGGGGAAATATATCATTGGAAATGCCTCTTATCTTCTATGGGTCCCGAAATCCATCACAGGTTGGTCAGATACTTTTGACTAAGTACTTCCTTCTTTGTGGTGGACGACCATTATTTCTGCAATCTTCCTCTTCATAGTGACTTTGAAGGGAAGATTCGCCTATGGTGCTCCCCTATAGATGATGGCGATGTAATGGTGTTTACCTTTGCTTTCTTCTTTTATCTCTCAGTTTGTTTTGGCCTCTGTGGTCTTCGAGTGAGAGTTACCTTTAGGTGAATCCTATTTATCATGCTTTCCCCATTGATATATTTAGTTTGTTGGCCTATCTTGACCAATCCTTTGATGGAATCCTTCAGTTAGATGCAATTGTCAATATTATGGTCATGGCTCCTTGGAAGCGACAGTGTTCTGTTTTATCTGGAGTCGTCTTTTTCGAAACTCATTGTTTACGGAGTCTTGATAAATTTTCTTCTAGCTGACTGTCAAGGAGTGTACCTGTCGTACTTCCCCAATGTACCTCAGTCGGAGTCATCTTGTCACTGGTGGGACTCCTTCCCGAGGCAAACCACTCTCATTCTCCATATCTTAAATCACAAAGTGACGATTTGATCAGCAGTCTAGTTGTCAGACGATCCATGAGGACGGTGAAAAGATTATGCTTCAATATTCATTCACAATCCTAGTTTCATGAATGGAAGTAAGTGTAACGCCCGTATTTAATGAAATATTTTAATTAAATATTATTGAGTATTTTTCGAATATTTGTTTAATATGTTGAATAAGTTGGTTGAGCTGATAAGTTGATAATCGGGTAAATAGTTGCTTTAGTCGGAAGAAATTAATATTAGAAATAATAATGATTTTAGTAGAATATTAATTAATTTGGTTGGGTTAAGTTGTGTGTGAGAAATAGAAAACTTGGGGGTATTGTGTAGTAGGCTCATTAAGAGAATTAATAGATCTATTATTTTATTAAGTGATAAGAATGAGATAGTGGAGTTATGCAGCATACAAAAACAATGCAGTTAGGTCACGTAGTTTTAGCAAGTAGTGGAAACCAGGTTTGGAGGCACAAGGTTGGAGAAAAGAGAATATGAGGGTTGTCGTCAAGTCAAGTTTCAGATTCGATCGGGAAATTCGAGCTACCTTCAATCCAAGGTACGGGTGGGGTTCAAATTTTATAACTAGGAATACAATGATTAGTATATAGGATTGAGAATTTTATAATTTTCTACTGTGATGTTGATTTGTGTTGATGGATTGTATTGTTTCTGTAAAAAGTGTGTGGTGTTGATTTTTTGTTGATGAATCGTTTTTGTGGTGATTGATTTTTATGAACCAGAACTGGTATTGAATACGAAGGGATTGAGTTGAAATTAGTTTAAGTCATCATCGAAAAAAATACTGAAAAAATGGAAGAATACTGGAACCGAAATATAGAAACATAGAAGAAACTCGGAAATTGTGTGTGGGGACCACCCTTTTTGTGAGAGGTGACACAAGCCACCTGATGATGTGGCGGAAGCCATGTGGGGCATATGAGGGTGGCGCAAGCCACCATTTTGGTGGTGAGAGCCACACCTAAAGTGGCGAAGCCACATGATTAATGTGAGGGCCACTTTGTTTCCTGTGTGTACATACTTAGTTGTTTATACTTAATGGTTAGTATGAATAATTAATTTAAATAATTTGTTGAATTAATTAGTAGGTATTATATTATAGATGAATAAATATAATATGGTAGAAGAAATAAAATGGAAGTGGTAAAGTTTTAGCAGGTTTTATCATAAAACGAGAAAATTAGCAGATACTAGTTATTATATCATAACTGGATTTTTATGACAGTAAGAGATTAGTAGTAGCGGGTGTATGTATCAGTAAGTTGAAATTTAGCAGAATTAGTGAAACTTGTTGGTAGTGATAACATGATGTAAAACAATATTGATTTAGTCGAGTAAGTGAAATTAAGCGTAAGAAAGTAGTTGTCCGGAATTAGTTGAAAGTTGTCGGGGTAGTTCGTATAAACTAGTAGGTGATTTTGGTTGGTTTATTTTGTTGGAATCTGGTTGAATACATGGATTGACGGGTACTGTTGAATAAGTTGATTTGTCTCAATTTATGGGCATATTCAAGTTGTAATTCTGATGACAGTGTTGATTTAAGTTGTTGCAGTTGATGCATAATTGTTGTTGTTAAGTTGTAGGCATATGGCCAATGTTGATTCGTTGTTGTTGTCAAGTTATAGGATTATGCCAATGTTGATTCGTTGTTGTGGATGAGTTGCGATAGTAGTTATTTGTTACTAAGTTGTTGTAGTATGTTGTTGTTGCTACGTTGAGATAGTATATCGTTGTTGTGTTGCGATATAATTATTGTTGTTGTTGTTATGATATTGGAGTTGAGTCGCATCGCATACATTGCATTTTTCTAAGTTAGAGCTAATGCTCAACCACGTTGGCCTGGATTGGCAAAGAATTTTAAGTTGAAGTTGAAGGCTTATGCCTTGTTGTTGCCTCGATAAACTGACACTTTCTAACTTGGGAGTTCTACTCCAATGGTACCACATGCATACGCATAGTTGGGTCGCATTTGAGTTGCATATTATACATATTTTGTTGATGGTTGTTTTGTTGTTGTTGGATAGTGGTGAAATTGTATGATTCTAGTCTAATATATTGATTATCATACTTCTCTTTATATCTTTCGATATCTCACCCCTTATGTTTGAATGTTGTCATTTGTTGGTAACGTGCAGGTAATCCATAGTAGAGTGGAGTACCTTAGTAGATTTGAGTCGGTGTTGTCGCTCTGATACGTAGCATTCAGGGGGATAACACATGTTTTCTTTTAATGTTGAATTTTAATATGTTGTCGAATTTTAGTTGCTTTCATTAAAGATGTGATGTTTTAAGTTGTTTCAAAGTTGAAAACAAGTTGTGATATTTTAAGTTGAATATGTATGAATTCGTTGCGTAGTAATGAAGTATTTTCTTTTACAGACTATTTGAGTGATTTCACGTTGTGATTTAAGTTGAAAATGTATCATTTCATTTGTGTTATTGAAATTTTATACTTTGATTTTACGATTAACTTTCAGGTAGAAATGGGGTGTTACAGTAAGTACTTGGGAACCCACCTAATTCAAGTGGTCCAATTAATATAGAAACCATCTAGATATAATGCAAACAGATAGACCTCCATCAGAAGGCCCCGCACCGAATTCGACCTATTTACTCATCATCGGCCGCCATATCTAATCAAACGACCTCCGCACCTCACGTTGAGTTAAACGAGAGCAGTTTTAACCGCTCATTGTATATAAGTTTTGCCATACGCTATAACTTATAATCATTAATTTACCTCACTCACTCTAACGTTTGAATGTTAACCTTCTAGACTCGTACTGTCGAACCGAAAGTATTCCTTTCCTTTGCATCACCAATCTCCTCTTCCACACGAGAGAATATTTAACTAAGAATATTTCATTGTTTTAAGCTTTAGGCTAGTATACATTAAAAAATGAAACCCTTTAAGGATACACAAGATTATCATTTAATTAAGATACTGTTAAGTTCAGTCAAACACGATGAGCACTAAGACGAAGCAAATTAAATCAAGTGGTAATTTTATAGGAATATATAAATGTAACACTTTCTAATATTGTCTATAAATTAGCTTTGATCAGGTTTCCACATTCATTACCCTCTAATATAATCTACATCCTTGTAATTTTATCTTAGGCTATTAATTAAGTAATTAACGATGAATAGATCATGTAAACTGGCTTGTTTTTACTTCTTGCTAATCAACATGTTTGTGTTACATTTGACAGTAAGGTCTCAACTGACAACAAATTTTTACAGTTCATCATGTCCTAACCTTACCAAAATAGTAAGAAAAGAGGTTGTAAAAGCTCTTAAGAATGAGTTCCGAATGGGTGCTTCTTTGCTTCGTCTTCACTTCCATGATTGCTTTGTCAATGTAAGTAACGAATTAATCTATATACATGCATGCATAGTTTTGCATGTATATTTATTATATACTTGATTTGATGGCTTAAATTTTCAATTTGTTATTGTGTTTATCAGGGTTGTGATGGATCAATATTACTAGATGGTGGTGCTGATACTGAAAAGTTTGCTTTTCCTAATGTGAACTCTGTTAGAGGATTTGATGTTATTGATACAATCAAAACTTCAGTGGAGAGTGCTTGTAGTGGCGTTGTCTCATGTGCTGATATAGTTGCCATTGCTGCCAGAGATTCTATTCTTCTTGTAATATGACAAAACTATATAATATGACCTTCATATATTAGTATTTCATAAATAAATAAAAACTATATATAACCCTTACATAATGTTTGACAGAGTGGTGGTCCTTCATGGAATGTTCCTTTAGGAAGAAGAGATGGAACAGTCTCAAATGGATCTCTAGCAAATGTGGTTCTTCCTTCTCCATTTGATCCACTATCTACTATTGTTTCAAAGTTTACTAACGTAGGCCTCAATCTCACAGATGTTGTTTCTTTATCAGGTAATTAAATACAACTCTTATTATCAACGGTTTAACTGTGACAAATATGTCATGAATCTATTTATATTATAGTTCGTCTTACACGTCCTAAAAGTTACAAATTGTACTTATATATTTTTGAAGGTGCTCATACAATTGGGAGAGCAAGGTGTGCACTATTTAGCAACAGATTGTTCAATTTTTCCGGAACAGGTTCACCGGACAGTACACTAGACACAACCATGCTTTCGGACCTACAAAATCTATGTCCTCAAACTGGAGATGGAAACACAACTGCTGTTCTAGATAGAAACTCATCTGATGCATTTGATAATCATTACTATAAGAACTTGCTCAATGGAAAGGGTCTTCTTAGTTCTGATCAGATTCTGTTTTCTAGTGATGAGGCAAATTCAACTGCTAAGCCTTTAGTTCAAAGCTATAATGATGATAGTACACTTTTCTTTGGAGATTTTGTGAAATCTATGATCAAGATGGGGAATATAAATCCAAAGATAGGGTCTGATGGAGAGATTAGGAAGAGCTGTAGAGTGATTAATTCTTAGTAATGTGTATTAGGATTTGTAAAATGTGAAATAAGTGAAAGATCAGGAGTGTGTTTATCTTTTTGATGCTATAGTTATGTTATATATTGTTGCTCACTTTGTAGTATTCTTGTTTGTATGAGAATTTGTAGGTGAGGTACTCTTTTCAAATAAAATAGAATCATATATGAAGAAAATAAAATTCTAAAGATGGAAATGTCTGCTTTTGCTTTAGGATTGGATCAGTTTTGAAGTTTTTGTTTTTCACAAGGAAATGTCTCTACTTTTACTTGATGAGAATGTCTAAGTTTGAATTGGTTTTGAAGAAAAAACTATTTATTGTTCAATAGTTAACAAAAGTAACTAACTTTTTTAACGTATCAATATGGACTAGTATCAGTATGGGATATTAAAAATGTGTTTGAAAAAGATGTTTGTTTATAGAACTATGTTAAAAATAAGGTTTAAAAATAAGATGAAATTTTTTAGGCTAGAAATAATAATGTGAAATCAATCGTGTTATTTAATCGATAATCTCTCGGCCGATTAATCAATACGATAACATTAATTTTTTGATAGTACATGTGAATATTAAACTTATATCTTTCTTTAGAGTCTAGTGTTTAACAAATTAAAATATTTTATCTAGCTATAAAACGTATTTTTTTAATATCAATTCAAAACTATATTATAATTAACTAGATTATAATAAGTAT
Source organism: Lathyrus aphaca (assembly GCA_963966055.1). Taxonomy (NCBI): domain Eukaryota; kingdom Viridiplantae; phylum Streptophyta; class Magnoliopsida; order Fabales; family Fabaceae; genus Lathyrus; species Lathyrus aphaca. Next base: position 552,189,605 of record OZ014522.1, read on the forward strand.
TAAGAACAAAGATAAGAATATATATAACATCATGATCAAGATGAATACATATGTATTTGGGCAATTAAATCTAATTCAGATAAAAGAGAATTTAGTTACTCTTACTTATAGTAACTTTAGAATAATAATCAAGAAATAGATGAAAAAACATCAACGACGATTTCTCTTATCGAGCGGAGTCTTTACCTTCGATCTTCAATACCTCTCTTGGAATTTCTCCCTCAATTCATTATGTTATCTTTTAGCTTTGTTTCTCAATAATGGAATGCTGGAATATTTGAATTGTGGGGGAGATTGTGACCTCTATTTATATAAGTTTGGTAAGACATTTGTATTGTCGTTTTCAACTGTAATTAAGAATGACATAATTAAAAATGTTCACACAAATATTTACCTTTTTTTTTGATAAATTGGAGGTTTTTAATATGATTACTTGTTATATAAATTAAGAAGTGTTTATGTGAAATAAGAAATTATGGTACTGGTCATTCACAGAATAAACAATTTAATATAAATTTTTTAAGGGAAAAACTCATAACATTTTATTAAGAATAAGACTTTGGATACATGTTGGTATATCATTAAAATTTGGAAACTAGCAAAAGATGAAATCGCCTAGCCAAAACATGAGCAATCTCATTGACTTGTCTCCTAACAAACTTAACATGAGAGTTCCTAAACAAAATGGCTAACAAGTGGTTACACTCCTTAGTGATAGCACCAAAATCCGAGTCATTAGGATTTTGAGTATTCACGTTATCCATAACACTTTTAGCTTCTAACTCAAAATCCATATTGTGTAGACCTAACTCATGGACCCACTTAATATAGTGCAACAGGCCTAAAGCTTCACCCACATCCACTTGAGTACTAGACGAGAACCACCTATTTTGGGCAGCAAAAAATACCCCTTCATCATCTCTAATGCAAACTTTTATTCATACTTTGTTGCTTAAGAAAAAAACATCAATATTGTATTTAAACCGCCTGACTGAAGGTTTGCTCCACTTGATATCATAAACAACTGGAAAAACAGATGGTCACAACTTTCTTCTCCTTCCCCGCAAACACCACAACTAGTAGGACAATCAACACCTTTGTCTTTTAATCTTTTCCTAGTAGGAACACAATTCCTACAAAGTTGCCATATAAATTTTTTGATACTTAGAGGAGCCTTCAAATTCCAAATCAAGTTCCACCTCTTATCGATCCTAAGATGGGAGATATCAGTGGCTTCTGTTATGCAGTAACGATAAACACTACACACGTAAAATCAATCATTCTTCTTTAGATTCCAAGTTAGCTTATCCATCTGAATCAACTCAAATAACGGGGTGTTGAGGACTTTAGAGGCCTCCCCATCACCTAACAAAGATTGAATTAGATTGTAGTTCCAATGTTTGCCATTAACACTCAACAAGTTTGAAACTTTGAGATTTGCCAACTCTGGGTAATTCTGCCATGGAGTATCCAAAACTGAATTATCATACAACCATTTTTGCCCCCAAACCGAGATACTCTCTCGAGCCTATGCTCCATTTATACCCTCCTTGAACCACAAATTTCGAACTCCACATACTCCACCAATCATAACTAGGGTTGTGTCCAATACCAGACTCAAGGAAATCACAATTGGGGAAGTAAACCGAATTGTATAAACTGGACACCAAGTTATAAGGCGTGGTCATAAAGAGGACAACAACAAGAAAATACCTATGATGTAAGAAGAAATGGATCCATAGTTACTATACGAAACATCAAGACATGATGATTGTTCCAATAAGAGGAAGTTGTTCATGGATATCAAAAGGAATTCTGAATGAAAGGCAAATGGTGATCTAAACAACAACCTGGGATTTAATGTTGCAACAGAGTAAGTTTAATACCAAGTGCATGTATTATGCTATAAAAAGTTGTAGCCCTAAAATGAATTGGAGGAAGCTCTTTCTTAGTAACCCAGCTAGGCCAAGAGCTTTGAGTACTCTTTGGTTAGCTTGTCACAAAAGACTTGCAACAAAGGACATATTGTGCAAGTTTGGGTTGATTCCTGATCAAGATTGTTGTTTCTGCAATGAAGAAAAATCAATCCAGTAATTGTTATTTGATTGTGTGGAAACCAACAAGATTTGAAAAGAAGTGCTTAATTGAATGCAAATCAATCATAATGGTCAGAGTTGGGATATGGTGCTGAATTAGTTGATTAATAAGTGCAAAGGAAAAGGGTGGAAAGCTACCATTTTTAAGTGGGCATATGCGGAAACCACTTATGAAGTGTGACGATATATGAACTCTAGGTGTTTTAGCTCACCTAGTGATTAGAGTCATATAATGGATAATATTATAAACTATATTGTGCAGCGAGTGTAGATGAAAGTCCACCTTAGGAAGCATGTTAGTTTACTCTTATTGCCTTGAGTGAGTTGTAGGGATTCCCTTGGTGTTTGTGTGGCTGGATCATGTAAATCACCTGCTTTGTATTGCGTTTTTGGCATAAAAATATATTTTTTTCCAAAAGAAATAAATATATTTCAAAGTTATTTTTCTTAAAAAAGTATAATTAAAATGATTTGTAGTAAAATTAACCGCATCCACAATAATTTCCTCGTTAATGATAAAATTACTATATTTTAATTTTTTTTTTTAAATTTTTATTTCATTTATTTATTTTAATTTTTTAATTAAAATAATAAAAAAATTAATTTTTAAAAGAAATTGCAATTAAACCGTCGGTTTATGAAAACTGCCGGTTTTTTCGGTTTTCCCGATTTATACTAGTTTTTACTGGTTCGCACCGGTTCAATGACATAAACGATTCAACAATTGAACCAGACCGATTATCTGGCCAGTTCCCGGTTCGATCAGTCCGACCGGCCGGTCCGGTTTTTAAAACATTGGTATAATCTTTTATCTACATTTACAATACTATTACATATAAAAATATGAACTTATTGAATTTTAAAATCACGATAAGATGTGTATATTATTTTATATCAATTACATTATACAATTAAAATTATAATAATTATCATAATTGGTGTGTAATCGATGCAAACATAAAAAATTCATAATTATTAATTCAAATATTAATATAAACGGTGTTATTTTTATATAATTTTTTTTATCGTTGATCCAATATTTTCATAAACGGTGTTAAAATAAAAATAATAAAAATATTTTTAAATGGTTTATTGTAATTTTGATTTTTTTTATCCCCTATTTTAAGTTTTGAAATTTTTGTCTCTCTATTTTTACTTTTATTAATTTTTTATCCCCCAATTTTAAAATTAAATATTTTGATTCTCTTATTTTTATTTTTTTTAGATTTTTGGTCCCCTTTCTCAATTGGGAAGAAACTAAAATCTAAAACAAATTTAAAATTAGGGGACCAAAAATATAAATAAAATACAAATAGAGGGATCAAAATTATTGATTTTAAATATGGATCAAAAATAAAAATAATTGAAAACAAGGGACCAAAATTTTGGATTTTAAAATATATGAGGTCTAAAATTGCAATTAAATCGTTAAAAAGATAAATTTATCTTACTTTTGCTTTAGAAAATAATTTATAATTAAATACTGTATTTACTACGATAAACACTTGTGGAATAATAAATTATTTATTCAAAGAATCTTTCAGCCGAAATTAAAATTAAAATTGAAATTCACTTCCCCTGCATAGATTTAATTAACCATTTGAGTTGAATTAGATTAATCAAAAGAAAATTGTACAATTTTCTTTCCCGCATAGCTGTGTCACTGTGTGACGAAACGCAGATAGGTTGAAGAAAGAAAAGCGAAGTTAGAGTGAGATTGCAATGTTGGGTGACGCCACCAACTGGAACGAAGATGCTTACAGAGAAACCATATTAAAGGAAAGAGAGATTCAAACCCAAACCGTTTTCAGAACTGCTTGGTCTCCTTCTCAATCTCAAACCCCTAATCTCAACTCTCTCATCGTCGCCTCCAGCGACGGTTCCATCGCCTCTTATTCCGTCGCTTCCACCATCTCTGCTATCAAGCTCAAAAATGTTCGTATCCTTTACGCATAACACATCGTTTCTATCGCATTTCACTTTTTCTTTTGTTTATTAGATGGAACTAGAATTTCACATTTTATTGATTTTCTGTTTGTTGCAGCCTTTTGGTTTTATAAATGCTGATACGGATAAGTAAGTTTGTGTTTAGGATTTAGTATTGATTTTGTTAATGTTTATCAGTTCAGATTATTAGGGTTTATCTGTGTTTTCACTTGCAATGTAGTTTATTGGCTGAGCCAGATTGCTTTTTTCAAGCGCATGATGGATCTGCATATGATGTCAAATTCTATGGTGATGATGATAATGCTCTGTTACTCAGGTTCAAACTATTACTGATTATTTTCTTCCACATTCTTATTATGCTAGTTCTAGACTAGAATACCTATCAGGCTTTTAAATAACGTTAGCGTTGTGGTCGCGTAAAGACTTTTGCAATTTCGGTTGATACAGGTGTTGCGATACTGAATGCTGTTGTAGTGGTGTGAATTAATCACAATTTCTTTTTCATCATAAAAACAATATAGTATTGGTATCGACACTTTTTAGTACTGTTTTGTCGCGGCCGTTTTCGTGGTAATGGAATGTTTTTTAAAACATTGATACCTATTTTTATCAACTATGCCACAACTTTTGTATTATCATTCTGATATTCGAAATTTGAGTTTACTACTTTTGAAGCTTTTTTTGTTCACTGTTTTGTGTTCTTCCATGATGTGTGTTTATTTAGTATTATGATTTTGGAGGAACTGTTTGTGTGTCTTTGAACATGCAATAATATAGAAGAGAATGTTAAGTTTACCATTTGGCGTAGCTTCTGACAGTAGTTTTACCTCACAGTTGCGGTGATGATGGCCGGGTTCGTGGATGGAGATGGAAGGAACTTGGTAGCTCAAAACATCATATTACCTCAGAAGGTCGTATTATGTTACAGTTGTGATAGAAATTAAAATTAACTCATTCATTTTCATCTCTTTTATTTCTCTTGAAGTCTGAAGTTACTTACATCTACTATTTTCTAACCTTGATTATTTCATGAAGATTGTATATGTTTTTATGACACCTATGAATCTTAGCTTATGGAGTTCAAATCAGTATTTTATTTTAACTTGCAAGTGTTTCTTTTTTTATATCGAGAATGACTCTTGAATTTATTCTTTTCCTTAGTATGACAAAATATTTTTAATTATTCAATATCAAATTGCAATGGGTCTATAAGAATTGAGGATTGTTTCTTTGAAATTATAGAGTAAAGATGGAAAACGTAGAAGTGAGAAACGCGACTCGAGTGCTATCATGAAAAAGCAATTATATTGGTATTATGATATAAAACACTGACCTATTACTCTTATACCAATATTTTAGGTCAAGTACTTGTTACTACAACTCGTACATAGCACAAACCAATAACACGCCATACATTATAAGACTCACAAAAGGATAACTCAGTAAGAATCCTCTCCTCTTACTGTTGAGTTCCATCTCATACTCATTTTCTTTAAGAGTTTATAATTATTAGTTGACATCAGTATAGTTAATGTGATGCAGCAAGACTTTTGACTTATTCCCAATATAAGTATTAAGCTTCAACTAAATTTCTCTGGTTTTCTAAGGCCTGTTATGACATTTTTTATCCTCTCCCATACACCCCCTGATTGAATGTGCATTTGATTTGATTAAGGACGAGTTGCGATGTTCACATTAACTTACATCTTCTATGTCAATATATACTTTCTTATTTTTACTTTTTGGTTGGTAAATTGTTCAAGGTCTTAGATATGCTATCCCTTAATGTTTCAGGAAATAATATCAAGCCCGTCTTTGATGTGGTAAATCCTCAACACAAGTGAGTGTTTAGAGAATTAATGCATACTTCAGCTTTATTGGCTAGTTATTTTTTAGAATTATTACAGAAGTAGGGGAAGGAAGGTGTTTCCTTCTTGACTTCTGAGTTATTTGTTTGCTTTTCCTGTACACTATTTGAGTATACTCTGCTACATCTGGATTCCTCATCTAGTATTATTATTGATTGCTCCTAACAAAATAACTTAAAGTGATTTATGCTGATAAACTCGGATGTTTGAAACTATTGTTTATCTTGTATGATTTTATTATGTCAGATTTCTTTTGCTATTTGACTAACTTGAGACCTGTTGGAGAAAGGGATTATTCACACTATCTGAGCATGTGCAGAAAGTTTCTAGCTTATTATATAGTATAAGTTCCATTGTTCCCCTATTTGTGGTTTTCTGATTAACCTCGATATGCCCACTTTCTGTTGTCTTTCAGAGGTCCTTGGGGTTCACTCTCACCTCTCCCTGAGAATAATGCTATTGCTGTTAATACTCAGGTTTGTTACTTTTTGCTTGTCGCAATATTTATCTCTCTTGTTATTTTGTGATTGAGGTAGTGTCTTTATTGTTTCTACTGAACTGTAGGCGGGATCTGTTTTTGCTGCATCCGGTGATTCTTGTGCGTATTGTTGGGATGTGGTATGTGTTTAGTTAGGGTGAACTTAATTTAAGTGTATTATGTTTCTTGGGAATTAACTTGATTTATAGTTGCATCTCTGTTTATGCTGGTCTAACTAGTTTAATGTTTACAGGAAACTGGTAAATTAAAAACAGTATTCAAGGGTCACTCCGATTACTTGCATTGTATTGTTGCTCGCAACTCATCCGATCAGGTCTTGGTCCTTAACCTTATACATTCTGTCCTTGTTTGACTTGATGGTTATTGAAAATTGTTAAACCAGAGGCGAAGAAAGCAACCTGCGTTACTAGCTTTTACAGCTACACAAAATAAAATAAAAATAATAACACATTGAACAAAATATACATAACTAAAATAATGAAACTAATGGAAACATCTATAGATATCTAACTACTGTGACAATTTTAATACTTCACCCTTTTTGTATATAAACTACAGAAATGTTCACTTTTGATTTTTATATGATGTTTAAATTTCTCCATACATGTTTCGTTTGTAAACATATAAGCAATAGAATGTCGCACAAAATATTTTGTGTGCAATTGAGATGAAAATAATCGATATAAGAGGAAAATAAGTGGTCCTATCAGAAATAACGGTATTAAAAAACAAGGAGAGTGGAGTGATAACATGGAGTTCAATTATTTAAAGTGAATTTTATAATTATTTTTCAAAATAATAATGCCCTGCATGTGATGTTCTTTTTTATGTAAATTCTTTTTTAACGTTTAAGAGATCTAAACAGGGCAATAAAAAAGGTTACCCTATTCTAGGTTATCGAGGGGGAGAAGAGAAAAAAGGAAAATTCTATAACTTAAAGCAACCAAAGACCTCTTGTACAGATTACAGAAATAGTTATTCAACAAAAAACAGTTAAAACTATACCCGAGTAATAGAATTTCAATTCCATTGTTCTTCTGGTGCTAGAGATGTGTGGGATGAAATTTTCTAATAGTAATCTTACTTATTGTCTTCTCGCACACAATGTGTTGCCCGAGATTTTAACTTGGTTCCTTTTGAACGATATTCAGATCATAACAGGTTCAGAGGATGGGACAACGCGAATTTGGGGTATTATTTTTTTACTTATATATTTTTTGCAGCAATTGTTGAAGCATAACAAACTACATTAATCAGTGTTTTTTGGTGTAAATAACTGGTTTTCTTGAACACACTCATTAATCTTTATTAATTACTTATGTTATTGTGACTCACTTTCTAGATTGCAAAAGTGGAAAGTGTATACAAGTGATTGATCCAGCAAAACATTTGAAGTTAAAAGGACCTGTTTCATGGGTTGGCTCTGTTGCTTTAGATGCAAGTGAGAGTTGGTTGGTAAGGGAATATCTATATCTATTATTTTTGCCAATGTTTTTTATTTCATCAATAATAATTGTATCTTTCTGGTAAGTATAACCTTCATGTGTTTGAATTGTCCTTTATCTATATGCTAACTAGTGAAATGCAAAATGCTTGGGAAATTACAGCGCGTGTTTTGTTAGTTCTGTGATTAGTTATGGCACCGTTTTCACCATTCTACAGGCTTGCGGTAGTGGACGTAATATATCACTTTGGAACCTTCCTGCCTCAGAGTGCACATTAAATTTTATCACTCAAGCTTCTGTACAAGACATGTTATTTGACAATAATCAAGTTAGTTGGCTATCTCTCTCTTATCTCAGTTGTTTTCAACATTGTCATAATCTTTGATCACGGTAGCTGCAGGACTCAGGAGAAAGACATAAAAGAAAAGTTACCAATATCATATGCATAAAAATGTTATCAATATCATCTACGAACATCTGCACTATCATTAACCTTAAAATAAGGCCTTTTATGTACATTATTGGGGAGCTCCCCCTCCCCTTTTATCTCTTCTTTTTCCAGGTTCATGAGTGGTGTAATGTCTATATTTCAGAATATTTTCACCTACGCTTTGAATGAGTTTGTGTTCTCCCAAATTGATTACATTTAATTTTATTTTTGCACACATGTGGAAAAACTAATTGCGCCAGTTCTAGTTATAATCTCTTGTGAACAAGGCTACTACTTACTCATATGAAATGATATTTTTTAAAATAGTGAAAGATTGTTAAAACATTACAAATTAATGAGCTTTGTTCCCAATTCCAACTACTTATAATTTATTGATCCGATACTGACCTGTATGATAATGTTGTCAAAATTTAATATTAACTTCAAAAAGCAAGGATGTGTGTTAGAAAATGATTAAGTTTCTCTTGGATGATGATTCTGTATCTTAATGTTTCAGAACCCTTGATCTATAGCTATATTTTTTTCTATTATTGGCTTTTGTGTTTTTCTGGTGCGATTGGCTTGTTCATTTTCCTCCTTTGTCCAGTTTGAATTGTTAATATCTCTGAGCAATATAAATACTTCAAATTTTCAATTATCATCCTTCTCTGTCAAGTGAGAATATTAATATCTACTCATTAGACGTTCTTATAATATCTGCATTTGTGTCGCTGTTATCTTAGCTATCTTACTGTAAATCGTTAAAATTTTGCATTTCAGATTCTAACAGTTGGCGCAGATCCTATACTCAATCGCTTTGACATGAACGGTGAAATCCTTTCACAAATACCATGTGCTTCTCCATCAGCCTTTTCTATCTCCTTACATCCAGCAGGGGTATGTTTTGTTTCAACATTTTTTCCTATTAAAATGGGGTTAGAACATTTTTTTACATGGCTACTTATTTGCTCTATTCCTGTTTATTTCAGATTATTGCGGTTGGAGGTTACGGATGTCTTGTGGATGTTATCTCGCAATTTGGCAGTCACATGTGCACATTTCGTTGCCAATGTGTTTAGAAAAGGTTGCAAATCAAAATATAGTCAGAAGATTTTGAAGCTCGTAGATCAGAGCCAAAAGACCAAAAATGTCTTCCAACTCAATGAATAACGAGATCACATGGATTTACAACAACTTTGTGGATTGCCAGTAGTTATCTGTTTTTCTAAGGGCACATTTAAAGTTTGCTGACAAAAGTGTATCCAATCCAGAGAGGCTGGCCAGGGTAATTCTTTTGAGGGAACCAAATACATTATGTCTTAATTGTACTATATATGTATTATATATCAATATGAATACGAATATTTAATAAGGAGTATTATATAGGCATTTTTCTATAATCACATGTAGGAGTACGCATCTAAGACTTACCATTTTTGTTTTTTTATTAGAGAAAAATATTTATATTCAACCATGATTTCATGATTTATTATATTTTAAGTTTGATTTATTTATGTTATTGAGCATATATTAATTATTTTTAAGTAAATTGTTTATTAATTTTCATATTTTGTTGTTATTTAAACAATATCATTCATTTGATATTTTTATAATTGTATTTAATTTTGTTTTTATTAATGTATTTGTTCCGGACTGGACCTAAAGAATGTATTGGGCTACGGCCCAACAGGTCGAGCAGAGGCCCATATCCTCGAGCAGAGACGCCCAGCAGACGGGCAGGGGCACCTCATTGTCAGACAAGTTTCTTACACGACGGATAGTCACTCAGGACGGGCAAAGAACATGTCTACCAGGTCACTTGCCACGTCACCCAACTGTCCCTTATTATCTCCTGAAAGATAGGGACAGTCGGACCAAGGACCAGGCCTCTTTGCTAGGTCTTCATGTTTCTCACGCGTTCCTTGGCAGTTCTTCCTTGGGCCTAGCTGGTCTAGCCCAAAGAGGGACCTTGGCCCAGCGCTGGGGCACACTATAAATACCTTTTTTTCACTAAAGGGTCAGGTATTCTGATTCATTCTAACTCACCTATTCTATTGTACATCTACTCACTTAAGCATTGGAGTGCCTTGCAGGTACACCCCCCTTTTTTCTCCCATTCTTTGACCGTTACATCAAATTATTGGAAGATCCTTCTGTTCAGGTAAGATCAGTACTCTTATCTTAATTTTTCTAAAAATGTTATACTCCATACTTGTATCGGGTACCATGTATGTACCTATGCAGCATAGCTTTTGAGTAGCGAGAACCCTACTGCCATCATTTTAGAACTTTTTTTCTCCATTCCACTTTGTATTATGCTTTTTATTTATTTATTTTAAATTTCACTATTTTTAGATCACTCACATTCATCATCCTCATTTTAATCTTTTAAATATGACACATAATTTTTAATATTATATTACACCTACTTTTTTTAAATATTCATATGAAAATTTAAAAACTCTAAATTGGGTTCCAATAAATTCAACAATATATCCCACATTTATATTATATAAAATTATAATTAAAACCATTTAATTCAAATATATCGAAATATATTAAATAAATTATATATTTAAAAATTAAAATAAATACAAATAATTTATAAAAAAAATACATTAAAAACATAAATATTAAAATACATTACTAGCACAAAATACAAGAAAATTATATATTTAAAATGAGATAAAAACACTAGTTTAAAATTAGACTAATTGCGAATGAAAATTGTAATAAAACTAATAACCTATTTATAAAGTTTCAAAATATTACCATTAATTTATTATAGTTGTTAAAATGTTAGCGTTAAAGTTTCAAATTATTAATTAATATAATTTTCTTTTATGTGGAAAAGTTAAAATAGTTATTCAATTATTGATTTTTTTCAGCTTGGCACATGTAGAAAATGAAGGTGAGGAATATACACAAGAAAGGGTGGGGAGGTTGAATTGTGTATATGAAAAACAAAGTTTAGAGTATGATATCACAATTTATAATAGCATTAGAAGGAATATGAATCAAAAGCAACAAGTAAAACAACACACATAGTTTATCTTATTTCATCTCCTCAATTTAGAGTAGTATAGTCTCATTGTCGCAACAATAATTTTTCACTATAATCAAACTGATTATAACTTTGCTCAGTCAATCCAGAAAGAGACTTCCGCTCAAGCAACCTAGCAAGAGATTCTACTCAATCACACTAGAAAGATACTTCACTGCTCAAACACGTAGGCAAAAGATTTCACTACTTAAGCATTAAACAACATTGCAAGAGATTTCATTTACTTTAATGTTTTGAGAAGACTGATATGCTTTTGGTACAAAGTACGAATGAGAGGTTAAACACCTTTAGCCAAGGTCATCAGATTCTGAGTTGTCATCAAATGTAGGGATACCATGATCAAAGTCTGAACCTTCAAAGGAATGACCACCACGTTCAAAGTCATCAGATTCTGATCTTCCAAATTATCTTAATTGGGTGTTCATCAGTTCATCAGTAGTTCATCTGTGGATTTATTTTCCAATGATCAATTCAGATACATTTGAAAAGAATCAGAAATTCAAAAATTGATGGTTGTTGTTTTAGTGGAAATTGTTCAGTGGTTTGGGGTTGATTTCATTCACCAGGCGTGTGGGAAATTCAAATTTGATTCTGGGCTTAAAATAAAAATCATTGCTTCGTCTGATATTCGAGTCATACATTTTTTCTAGTTACCATTTTTTTACCTCATCCATATTCCCATTATCCAATTATTTTCTATCCATCTATTTCTAATCATTGTCCATATTTCGATTTTCCATTTCCAAATATCCAATTTAATAATCATCATCATTTCAATTTCCATATTTTAATTCATCTCTAAATATCCACTTTTTTTTTTTATCACCAAAATTATCATTCACCTTTATTTTAGTCCATATTTCATTCAATTCAATCACAAAAAAAAATATTATCTTACGTTACCATTTCTTTAATCTCCATATTTTCTAATTCTAATCCAATATTCAAATTATTCTATCCATTTTCAATTTTAATTCATAGCCATTCTATTTTTCACAAAATATCACTAATTCTTTCTTTCTATTTTTTAAATTCAATTTGCTCTCACTTCTCCATTATCATTATCATAAAAAAAATAGTTTTAAGTCCACTTCATTACGCTCACCTTTCAATATTTCCTTTATAAATCAAATAATATAAATAAATAAATAAAAAAGAAAAACAAAAGGATATTGAAGCTTCAACATATGAAAGTCACATACATGAAATGATATACCAAAACGCAGTGAGAATGCATACAAAACACAATACAATCAGGATCCAAAACGCAAGCATTTGCGAGTGAAATACAAGATGAAAATTCTGCCCATGAACACGCTTTCGGCATGATGACAAAACGTGCAGAAAAATTGTAAAACGACATTGCAAATTTTCACTCAAATTTCACTCAATCCTTCTATAAATATAACACTAATTTCATTCAAATATCAAACTTTGTGAGCCTCTTGAACCCCTATAAAAATATCTCCAAATTCAAAAAAACTCCATTAAAAAACTCCATAACCAAAGCTTCAACTAATTTTTCAAATCTTCATCAAAAATCGTTTCTAAGAGTGGAATTCTTCATAAAACAACAAGAGGAAGAAATTAGCAGTTGAAGAGGAGTCTTACTTTCATTTTTTAAGATAGTTGGAAATTTTCGTCGGTTATTCGGAGTTCTATTTCTCTCTACTCTTGCATCCTCTTTTAATTATAATTACATATTTGAAATCCTCTCCGTCTCACGATCGCAACTATATGTGATTTGAGTTTCGTCGCTCCAATTTGAAGGAACTAAAAAATTAGAGTGATGGTGCTCTTATGCTAATAGTACACTGTTACTACAAGGAAGAAGAAGACCATTTTTCTTTTCTTTTTTTGATTTATTTTTATTTCATAAAATTGGTGTATTAGTTTGAGCTTAAGTGCAATTTAAGTCCAATAATTATTACCACCAAACGTTCTTAAGCCTCACCTCCCTTTCTTCATTTTTTTTTTCTTCTTTTAATTTTCTTTTAACTCCACTTTATTTTGTTTTTTTAAATTATTTTCTTCTTTGATTTTTTATCGATTTCTGAACTTTGAAAAAGAATTTTAAAAAATATTTTTAGTTTTTTTTTTTATGGATTATAATTATTAAATCCATATTTCTCTTCATCTTATTCTTTTTTTTCTTTTGGTCGATGAGATCTCCGATTCGAAGATTATTGATTTTCAAAGAACTTAATCTTCATTATTTCAAATCTATGGATGTATGATCATTTGGATCGTTCTCCATACTTTGGAATTACCACTTTTTCTTTTAGTGTGACATGTTTTCGGAGAATGATTTATTATATCATTTCTCTAATATGTATTAGCACTAAAACCGTTCACCTTAATTGGTGTTGACCGACCTCATTTGTAGGCTAATTACTTCGTAAATTACTCGGTGATTGCTTAACATAGACCTAAATGTGTTCCGAATTCGGAATAAAAAATTTAATTGGATACTTGCACTTTCGTGGACCGGACCTCTTGCTGGTCGCGTAATCCCAAAGTGATTGATCATTTTGAATTAAGAACCAAGACTTATGAATGTTTGATGCGTAGGTGCTTTGGGTCTCCCAGTCTCCTTTCAAATTTCATTGAATTTGGTCCTATTTGTCTTGATTAATCATTATAGTGTAAGATACTAAGCAGATCCGATTGTCTTTCGATTTTGGTTACTCTTGTGGTTGTGGTTGATTGAGTTCACCATACCACTATTATGTAGATATTATTATACTATTACTATTACTAATATTTTAGATTCTTGCATTTTAATTGCTTTTCCTACTAAATTTTAATTTCTTGCACCTTTATTGCTTTTATTTTATTATATTTTATCATGCTTTATTCATCCATTATCATGTTTATATTTCTTTCTCTTATTTTTGTTATGTTGATTTTCCTTTTGTCCATTTGGACACAAAAATATTAATAAAAGATTAAATCTCTTAAAACTTGTGATCTTAATCTTTGGACTATTGGTTACTATCCTTGGAATTGGAATGGAGTTTTGGACTTAGATTTTAGGACACATCTCCTTTGCTTTGATCTTCATGAAGTTAGTACTTGCCTTTATTTGGCCATTTGCTAGCGTATAAGGATGGAACTCTTATGCTCATAATTGGAAGTATCATCAAGTTTGGTTAGATCTTTCTTCTTTTATCTCCTTATTTTCTTTTTTAGGATAGTCTCTTCATCTCCACCCCTTCTTTATTTTTCAAAATCTTCTCTCTTTTTCAAAGGATTCTTGTTTTCTAAAATCATCAATTCTTTAATAAATAAAACCTTGATTTTTGTCAAGTGGATTTTACTCTTTTCTTTTCTTTTAAAACCAATGAATTTAATCATTTTGACCTTAATTCAAAAAATAAAAAAGAGCTAAACACACTCAAATCGTTTTGTGCCTTTGTGCACTTTTGTTTGTTTTCTTTAAAAGTGCCGATTATTAGTCATTATTCTTTAGTCGGGTGCAAGTCTCTCAATATACATGGTTGTAGTTTGATGTAATTGAGTCTCCTGTCATTCGTGGGGGTTTAGTGGCATACTCGTTGATTTTATCCGAGTCGGCGCCCTCCCCATAATCGCGGGGGTTTAGTGGCATACTCGTTGATTTTATCCAAGTTGGCGCCCTCCCCATAATGATGTATGAGTCCATGCCTTCATTCTCACAGTAGATTTGTTTGGCCATCCACTTGAAGATGACAAATTCTCTTCACTTAATAAAATTAGTCATAACCAACCATTTTCACTATTTGTACCACGAACTACGGAGTTTTGATCTCGCATTGCACCTTGTGGGTACGTAGACATGAGGTGGTAAATCTCTCCAACCACAAAAATATTAAAAAATTAATTCTTTTCTCATCCCTCCACTCTCTTTTAACAATCCTTTTTCAAACCAAAAGCAATAAATTTTTCAAAGGGCTCCCGTGGAGTACCACAAACATTTTGGGTGCGTAAAATTTTCCCATTGTGTAACATATCCCCTTACCCGGTTCTTTGTTGTATTTCTTTAGCTTTTGCTTTTAGATTCATTAAGATTTATTCGGTATTTTTTCCTTTTCCTCTTGGAATAAAATAAAAGCGCGGTGGCGACTCTGTTTTTTTTAGTTAAGTTAATTAATAGCTTACACTCATGATTTTACCGCTACACATATATGTTAGATACATCAATTATTCAATGAACATTAAAACTTAAAATTTTCTTATAAATAGAAATGGAGGGAGTACGAAATATGGTAAGGTACCACGTGCTTAAGTGACATATGGAACATCATATGATATAAATAGTTATTATTATTATTATTATTATTATTTTATAATAGTTATAAAATATAATAATAATAACGTTATGTTTATTATAATAATAGTTATAATAATATCATTATTATTATATGGTGCACTTAAGTGGGTTTTTTAGCTTGTAGCCCACACAAGTAGTTCTATAAATAGAACCCTTGTGCAGAAGCAAAAAAAATAGTGTTGTTGAAAACCCTAACCGTATTTTAATTTTCTCTCTCTCACTAAAAACCTTCAATTGTAATAAGCTAGCATTGTGACTCAAAGAAGCTGTTTGTGTGGACTGAGTAGAGGCATTGTTCATCGTACAACGCTCATGATCATTCCATCAATTCGAAATCAAATGTTTCATTGTCACAATAGGTAACCTTGCTATCACAGATCATGGTCTTTTGTAAGGATCGCTAGAAAATTTTATTTTTCGCTGCGTTTAGATCGCAAATTTTCCTTCAGCGACCACGAGCCATACGTTTTGGTCTTACCGGACGTTCGTTGTTCATCAAACAAATTTTATAAACACTTTGAATGAAAAAGGAATATTGGAGTCACACATTCCATAAAAACCTTGAATAATCGGAACCGAGGCACATGTTTTGGTCCTACCGAGTATTAGTCATTCTCGGATAAAACACTCAACAAATAAAACCTATTTTCTCGCGTCGTGCGATCGAATTTTTTTTTCAAAAAGAATATTTTTTAGTCTGAGCAATTATGTCTCCTTTGCGAGCATACAAGCCAATGTTTTGTTGGAGCGATTCGAGGGGTCAATAGGGGAGCATTTCTTACTTTGGGACACACCTTTGTGAGAGACACACACCACATACTCACCTAAAACCTTAAGGTGATAGGTGTGTGGGTTCTCTCACTTATATAGTGTTCAATCTTCCCTTTTCTAATCAATATGAGACTTCTTCCTCACACTTGATTCTCAACACTCCCCCTCAAGTGTGAGTCTATACGCAATGCTCCCCCTCTAGTGGAAGATCTCTCTTCCATGTATACCTGTATCACTGTTGAGCTCAATGAAACATCTTCTACCCTCATCCACGGGAAATATTTCGATACAAGTAAGTCGGTCCCTTCACTCAAAACCAGGCTCTGATACCACTGTTAGAGCGATTCGAGGGGTCAACGAGGGAACATTTCTTACTTTGGGACACACCTTTGTGAGAGACACACCACATATTCACCTAAAATCTAAAACCTTAAGGTGATAGGTGTGTGGGTTATCTCACTTATATAGTGTTCAATCTTCCATTTTCTAATTAATTTGAGACTTCTTCCTCACACTTAATTCTCAACACGTTTAATCGTTATAGCGTGATCTAAACAGTCGTTCAATAAAACCAACCAGCAAACACGTAATTTTCTATACAAAACTACGTAGCTTTGAATTCCTCATCGCACATGAAGATACGTAGGAACAAGACCCACAATCTTGTTAAACGCCCTTATAAGAACATTTTTTTGCGACCCCTTATCCTTTTTCCTTTTTTACTTTAGATCACTCGAAGAAAACAAATAACAATAAGCTAACATTCCAGCGCTGATTTAACTAAAAAATTTATGTTGAGTACAACGGACGCGAGAGGCATTAATACATTTTCCTTACGTAATCGACTCTCGAACCCGAAATTGGTAGCGACGACCGTCTTCTTTTTCTTTTAAGGATTTTATTGATATTTTCATTTTCCTTCTTTGGAATAAGTAAAGTTCGGCGACAACTCTATTTAACCATATCCGCGAGTGTGCGGCCGCTTGCGAGGTTGCATTGTTTGAGATGCGACCGATTATAATAAATATATAAGTTTTTAACGAGAAATATCATATACCTACATTTAATTTAAAAAATAGTGTTATGAATAGTGAGTGTTAATTATTCTTGTCTTCAAATAACTTGCTTTCTTTTATGTGTAATGACTTGTATTAAATATATTGTCTCATTTTAATATATAAATAAGAATGACATTAGATCTAAAAGGGCATTAGATTGACTTATGATAAATTTTTAAGTTTTAGTATGACCTATAATCTATTATAAACTTTTTTATCGGTTTCAGTTGACCTTTCTAAAAACTTTTGATAAATAAGAATGACATAAGATCTTAAAAAACATAGTCTCAAAGTCTAGTTAAAAATCTATTTCATATTAAGACTTTTACATAATTTTTTTACATATTTTTTTAAATAGATAAGACAATATTTTATATACTATTTAGTGTATTTTTTAATAGATATGTATATATAGACGAATCTATAAGACTTCAGATGTTTTTTAATAGTATATATCAGACATATTTAACCAAATAAACTTTAAATAAATCTTAAATATAATTTTTTATTAAATAGATGTGAACAAACTAAAATAGACTAGACTATATAAGTTTTGAATACCAATCTAATATATTCCTATCCCATCTATAAATATAATATATCTCATTGTATAAAAATACATTTCTAAATAATATATACATGCATGATGCAATATATAGTATAAATATTTCAATGAACCAAAATATCAAATCAAAATCTACAAGAGAATTGAAGTAACTTGTAATCTCTTTTATCTAAACTTTGAACTTCATTCTCTTTATTTTATAACAAAATTTATATTTTATCAACATTGCTAACAATAGTTTTGAACAATTTTAAAAGAACTGCCATATGTTAAAATGTTTTTGGATCCGAAGCCGGGAAGGAGAAAAGGCGCAGAATCTATCTAGTGATCCTGGAAGTTTGACCGTTGACCGAGTATTAAGGGGTAAATTAGGAATAGCAGTATCTTGGAACCCTTACTTACCTTACCCTGTTTTTCAATTTACATCTCTTTACACTCTCACTCACTGTTCTCCCTCAACTCCGCGGCGTAGATCCGGGGAGATTTTGGGAAACCCTAACTCTGTTCAACTAACACCGCCGCTTTTTCTTCTTCACCTCCGAATCTTCAAGGTACTCTCTCTTTTTCCCATTCCTTTTTCACATTTCACTTTTATCAGCAACCATATAATAGCTTTTTTTTTTTGTTTTTGCTTCTTGTTCTATGGTTCATTACTTTATTATTGCGTTTTAATCGGTAAATAATCACTTTTTTGGATTTACTTTTTTTTTTAAGGCTTTTAGTGTTGGAAATCTCAGTTTGATAAACTGTATTAACTTTTAAGTTAGTTTAGTTCTGCTTGTTGTGCTGATTTTGTTGATAAAATGGAATCATTACTGTTTGTTTTGCAGCTATGGCTGGACTTGCACCCGAGGGGTCACAATTTGATGCTGGGAAATTTGATGCCAGAATGAATGACTTGTAAGAACCTTCATTTTTTTTATCACTTGTTAGTTAGTTAGTTAGTTTCAATGTGAGCATTCTAGGTTTGTTTGGGATCTTTTTTTTACAAACACTGCTGTTATTTCTGAGATTTTTGTTCATGATTATATTCTCTTTGAATATATGCATGCAATGAAATGCTTAAATTGGGTTTGCTTTCATCGCAATATACTAATAACTGTATGTGTTTGTTTTATATGATTTATTCTTCCAGAATGGCTGGTGATGGAAATGAGTTCTACACTATTTCTGATGAGGTTTGTGAAAGTTTTGATGCTATGGGCTTGCAAGAGAATCTCCTCAGAGGAATTTATGCATATGGTAAATTTAATGTTATTTTTTGGTATACTTTTTGCCCTATTTTCAATGCCAGTAATAGTTATAATCCCTTCTATTGCTGTTGGTTGGAATTTATCGTTCTACTTTGGAACTCTTAATTATTCAAAATGTATTGTTGAAGCCTAGCACTACAAGTGTTGTTTATTGCATGTTGTCAATTTGGGATCACCGAAGATAGTGGTTTGCTCAAATTCTATCATGCTACAATGTTATAGCATCACTACTAAACACCACACCACACTAATAGTGATTTGTTCAAATTATGCACCGATATATACGGCTTTTGCTGCTATTTGACACCACTTTATTGTTTATCATGTCATCCCGTTTTAATATTATTGTCTTCACTACTACTTTCATTCTGTTGTCTTTGCTACTGTGTTTCTATATGGTGGATTGAATTTTTTTTAACTAGTATGACTTCTGCTTTAGGTTTTGAAAAGCCATCTGCCATTCAGCAAAGGGGAATTGTTCCCTTCTGCAAGGGACATGATGTTATTCAACAGGCTCAGTCTGGAACTGGAAAGACGGCAACTTTCTGCTCTGGTGTTCTGCAGCAACTTGACTACAATGTGACCCAGTGCCAGGCCTTGGTTTTGGCCCCAACTCGTGAACTCGCTCAGCAGATTGAGAAGGTTATGCGGGCCCTTGGAGACTATCTAGGTGTTAAGGTGCATGCTTGTGTGGGAGGTACAAGTGTTCGTGAAGATCAACGCATTCTATCAAGTGGTGTCCATGTTGTGGTTGGCACTCCTGGTCGTGTGTTTGATATGTTGCGCAGACAGTCTCTTCACCCGGATTACATCAAGATGTTTGTGTTGGATGAGGCTGATGAAATGCTCTCACGAGGTTTCAAAGATCAGGTACAATTTATTGTGTAATAGCTGTAGTCCCTTTTCACTTTTATTATGCGTATTACCCACACTAGTCTTTTTAACTTCTTGGTTTTTTTGTTATCAGATCTACGATATATTTCAGCTGCTGCCAGGTAAGATTCAAGTAGGAGTTTTCTCTGCTACAATGCCTCCTGAGGCACTTGAAATCACAAGGAAGTTTATGAACAAACCCGTGAGGATCCTTGTGAAGCGTGATGAGCTCACCTTGGAGGGTATTAAGCAGTTTTATGTCAATGTTGAGAAAGAAGAATGGAAGCTGGACACACTCTGTGATCTTTACGAGACATTAGCAATCACTCAGAGTGTCATTTTTGTTAACACTAGAAGGAAAGTTGATTGGTTGACCGACAAGATGCGAAGCCGAGACCATACAGTCTCAGCTACTCATGGAGACATGGATCAGAATACCAGGGACATTATTATGCGTGAATTCCGTTCTGGGTCTTCTCGTGTTTTGATAACTACCGATCTCTTGGCACGTGGTATTGATGTCCAACAAGTGTCGTTGGTTATCAATTTCGATCTCCCCACACAGCCTGAGAACTATCTCCATCGTATTGGTCGTAGTGGAAGGTTTGGGAGAAAAGGTGTTGCCATTAACTTTGTCAATAAGGAAGATGAAGGAATGCTGCAAGATATCCAGAAGTTTTACAATGTGTTAGTCGAGGAGCTGCCATCAAATGTTGCCGAGCTCCTCTGATGAGATTTTGCCCTCCAAATTAGATGCAAATTAGTGGCAAGTGTTATGGTGATGTAACTGATGTTTACCCTCTCACCCTGACTTTTTGGTTTTATTTCTGCTTTTGAACTTTATTTGTTTGAAAGTCTTTGTAATTTAATTTGCACTGTCTGGTAAGTATTTTGTGGAATTCTGTTATTGGTCAAATTAGTGTTGGACACTGTTTCACATTTCTAGAAGGCAAATTTTCTAGTGTAAGTTTTAACATCACTTAAACTTCAATTACATTGATGTAGTTTTATTTAAGTATTTAGACTCAAGTTGAGATTTATATGCTTTTATCTAGACCAATTTATTTTCCTGCATTATTTTTTGAAATTTAATTTATGAAATATAACTGACAATCAAATCTTATTCCACTTATTCTCGTTAGTGGGATCGACTATAAGATAAAATTATGCCATAATGATGAAATATAAGATTAAAATCATTATATCATTGTATGAATGTGTTTTTTCTATTTTTATTTTTTTACATAATAGCATGCAGTATTTGTTTGTAAAGCGAATGCTTCAAGTGGATTAGAGTAATCAACAAAAAATAGACGTATTGCATTGTACATGTGTTAAAAACTTAAAATAAGAGGGAAAATGACACAATGGTGTGATAATTCGTAAGAATTTATGATCCTATTTTAAATTGAATATTCTTAGAAAAAAATCATTTAGATATTTTAAAACCTATATAAAATAGAGTGGAATGGAGTAAAATGATTTTTTTTGGTTGGAATATGAGCAAAATGAAATTATTTATAAATCTTTCATTCCAAATGTGTTGGCATTGAGATGTATATGTTGTATAAGGTGCCATAAACTTCTATCATCCAAAAGATCTTCCACATCCTTCGGGTTGAATAATCTCTAACAAATCCAAAAGATGATCCAAAGTCTTTCCTTTCTTCTTCCCATAAACTCATGACTTCAATGTCCAAATCTCAGTTCTACACACACACACACACACACATATATATATATATATATATATATATATATATATATATATATATATATATATATATATATATATATATATATATATATATATATATATATATATATATATATATATATATATATATATATAATTCTAAGATACACAATCATATGTTTTTTCAAAATCTACTTTGAAAAGTATATATATATATATATATATATATATATATATATATATATATATATATATATATATATATATATATATATATATATATATATATATATATATATATATATATATATATATATATATATATATATATAATTCTAAGGTACACAATCATATGTTTTTTCAAAATCTACTTTGAAAAGTATACACTCTTTCTTGTTTTTCCTTGCAAAGTACACTAACTCATTCATAGCCAAGACTCTGTCAAATATTTACCTATCGAGTTTGATTGACTAGAAGATATTAAGAAGCCAATCACTTTCTTCAATCTTGTTTCCAAAAGCTTAAAGATTATCTTGTATAAAGATCTTATGAGATAAATAGGTCTAAGTTCATAAACTTCCAATAGATTAAGAGATTTATGAATCATATCGAGAAAAGATTCAGTGATGACCTTAGGAAGCTTGGCATTTTCATGGAATTCACTCATTAAATTCAAAATGTTTTCCCTTAGAACCTCCCTAACATTTTTTGAAAAATCTCATTGAAGCCATATGTGGTAGGGTTTTATCACTACCACAAAGATAGGTTGATTCCTTGATTTTTTCTAAACTAAACTGCTCTTCTAACATGCTCTTTTATGTCCCCTGATAAATTTTCAAAGTTGACTTCTTCCAACATAGGTCTTCTATGATTTGGCTTTTGAAATCTACTTTTAAAATGGTTATGAAACTCCATTTTAACCTGATTCACTCGGTTTATCCTTCATCCAACCACATTTAGACCCATAATATATCTACTTAACATTCTTTTCATAACTGAGCGAAAGATTTTTGTATTCAAATCTCCTTCTTGGATCCATTTAAGTCTTAACTTCTGTTTACGGATAATTTCTCTAGTTCTCATTCTCTACCACATCTTCGCATTAGCCTCTTTTCGATTTGATGATACTTGTAACACCCTAAAATCCCGACTCACATTTTAAATAATAAAATCTATATTTCAGGAAGCTACTCAAACATAAAATGCATACCTTTCAAATAATTTCAAAACTCGCAGCGAAATTCTAAATAAATAAAATAACATCAGTTACCCCTTCAGATGAAATACTTAATAAAATCAACATAATCCAACATTAATTCAAAACAAATAAAACACCTTGTTTTCCAATGTTACATATTATAGAATTAAACCAACTAAATAGCGATAAACGATAAAATAAACGAGAAAAGCTCCAAGGCCATCTTCCAACTCACAACAACACTCACTCCTCCTGAGTATTAACACAAAACAAACAAGAAAGAAATGGGTGAGAATACGCTCAAATATATTAATAATGTAAAATAATACACGGGTAGCTTAAATCACACAATCAACAACACACATTCAATTTACACAATAACACAACAATTCAATTCACATAATCTTTATCTATGCAATGTGACTCACAACTCGATTCTATACATGCGATACCAATTTGAACATCATAGGGTTGTTATTGATCTCGTTCACTTAACACTGGTTCCTCATTCAAACTGGGTCGCCACTTCTGAATTCCGGACGATCATTGGTCCTCACTTCTGAACCTGTGAGTCGCCTCTTTCAACACAACGACACAAATGATGCATGCCATACAAAGCAATGAAATAACAACAATTATGGTTCTACTTCTAACCATAAACAACATGCAACACAACATTCAAAGTAGTTCCCAATTCTGAACTACACAGCTCAACATAACCCATACAATTACATTCACAATACTTAATTATATTCGCAGCATCACAACTCATAAACATAATCATAATGCACCATTTATAATTATACAAATTGATTTAATTATTATTTCATCATCATAATAATTCACCTTAATTAAGTAATTTCAATAAATACACAAAAACAACAATCAAACATCGATCACACGAGAAAACAACATCGAAAACCGAACTGATCATTCAAACCCGGTCTTTAACAGCCATGATGGGCAGCCTATCACCCACCATCACATCTCCTTCATCATCCGTCACCGCCTCCTTCATCGCCCGTTACCCCTGTGACGACCGACATGAGAAATCCTGCCTGGAGACCATGGTGGTCTCACTGTCACCCCTGGTGACGACCGTCAGTCATCCCAAAATGCATACCGGAAAGCCCGTCATGCTGATGCAGAAGGTAATTTCTGCGTTTTGGCCACGAGAGCTCATTCGAAGCTTCAATTTCGATCCCCAACACCCCAATTCGCATATAAAAATAATAAATACGTATTATACAACAATCAAAACATCATATACACATAAATTATAATCCAATTTCATTAATTAATCACATTCAAGGTTATGTTCATAACTCCAAATGTACAACAATGACATTCATAATATTCAGGCTCATATCTATACATCATGCACAAATTCCAGCAATGTACAAACACAAAATTACACTATAAACATGACCATTATCATGGATTTTAAACAATCATCATCAAAACTCATAAAGCACAACAATTGTGAAGAAAACTTAGACGAGAGTGATGATCCCTCTTACCTTTCATGCAATATACCTATATTCAAGTAGTTTCCCTCTTATCTACATTTCCAACAGCAAGATAGTCAAGGTCTTCTGCTATGGTGTTTTTCCCCTTAAAAAATTTCCTAGGTTTACCCCTTTTCCACTTTTTATAGGACACACATACACACACCATTCTACCCCACATCCTATTTATGTTAATCTAAAATTACATTTAAGTTAATTATTGCAATTTCATCCCTCAACTCTTGTGCATTCTCTCCTTATCACTAAACTTCACCACAATTCTAATTTCAACCCCAAATCTCAATATTACTATTTAATTATTATCCTATTATTTTAATAAATTTTTTAATAAAATAAAATCAACTAATTCTAATAAACCCCTGAAAGTCCCACAACACATGTTATCACCAATCAAATTAAAAATCATTTTAAACCACTTAAATAAATAAATAAATAAATAAATAAAACAAAATTCAATTAAATAAATTAAATGAGTTCAGGGTGTTACAATACTTCTAAGGAAATCAACTCTAACTTTGTAGCTACTAAAAAGTCCAAATCATTAAGTTCCTAGGAAGCCTCTTCAACCTCCAAATTAATCTTCCTAGGTTTCAAACTTTAAACACATAACCACACATACTTCGTACTTAAAAAAGATTCCAATTTTCTTCTACAAAATGAACAAATCCAAAATGCTCGTACAAATAATTAAATCATAAAAGGCTTGAGGCCCCAATTGGTGTGATTTTCCTTTATCCAAATAGAACAATGGTCGAAAATGTCCATATTTCCAACAAATTAACCTTCAATGTTCCACTACTCTATCAATCCTCTAGACAACAAAAATTTATCGAGTCTACTCATACAACTACCATCCATATTAAACCAAATAAATTTAGGATCAGTTTGTTTTGACTTTTTTTGAAAATGATTTTTTTAGTGCAACATAATTTTGTGAAAATTTTTTTATAAATAAATTTTTCATAAAAACTTCAAATGAAAATTCTGTTTGAATAATTATTCTTAAAATGTTATTTTATATATTTCATCATTTTATCGAGAAATCATTTTGAAACTATTTCATCACTTAATTTTGAAACTATTTCAAATAGGTTATTTTCAAAATCATTTCGAAAATTCTGTTTAAGATATTTCATCACTTAATTTTGAAGCTATTTCAAATAGATTTTCATAAAAATTATTTTTGAGATACAACTTTTTTCAAAAATTATGATTTCGCCTAAGTTTTGATCTTCAATAATATATATTTATGTTGTACGATATCAAAATTGGTCTTATAATTTTAAAAAAATGAATATAGAAAAACTTGTAATATTTTGAAAAACTATTTTACAAAATCCATTTTCCAAAATACAAAGAAAAAATCCATTTTTTTAAAGTTAAAACAAACGGACTCTTACTACGATTGGAAATCAATCAGATTCAAACCTTCTATAAAATCTTGAAATTCTAGAAGTTCTAATCGATTAACTTTGATTACTAAAACCTTTCCTTTCTACCATATTTCTTATTACATTAAAATCCCCAGCTACATTCCAATCACCCCTAGGGAATTTGTTTTTGAAGTTTATATAATCTCTATAAAATTTCATTTTTCTCAAACAGCAAGAAGAATAGACATTAACCAAGTAATACGACTTTCCCTTCCAAAATAAACTTTATCCCAAAAAAACCTTCATTTGAAAAAATAAAGATATCCTCAAATGTACATGCCTTCCACATGATGATTAAGTCATCTGATCTTTCTTGAGATCCCTTTGTAGACCATTCCACTTCTCCATCTTCACAAAATGAATTGTTGCGATCGCAAATGCACGACTTTATCACATTTAGTATAAAAGATTATCGATCTCACAAAGACCAATCGACAACTACCATTTTCTACTACTACGATGTTTATTTAAGGTGATGCGAAATGAGTTTTGTTCAAAGAAGCAAAAACATAAGCCGATATTAAATTGATAATATGACGAGAGACCAGAATGCAACTCTTGTCGTCCGTCAGTACTCACAAAGTAGTTGCATATATTTATAACGAGAAAATATTTTCTTGTAGAAAGAAAGGATTAAGTTGAAGGTATTATTCACTCTCGTGTGATCGGTACCATATTTTGACTCTATAATCTAATCGTCCGTTTTTGTCTGTCCAATGTATTACAATACAAAAATCCATTTTGAAAATAATCACCTTTATTTACTTAAAATGTTTCTTCTAACCAAAAATATAATTTAAAGATATTGTCCGCTTTCATGTGACCGTACCATATTTTAAACGTATAAATGCCCACTTTCGGTGGCCGCTTTTACTCTTAAAATCACATTTTTGAAAACTGGATTTTTCTTAATTAATAAGAACAAGGTTTTGCAATGTTTAAAATTAATCACTGATTTTTTATACAATCATATACAGGTTTTACTCTTTTGAGTTGAAAACGATATCGTTATATTTTTTCTTACGCAACAAATTTTAATTATAAAAATAGAAGTTATTCACATAAAAATAATTCTCATTATAAAAATTAAATTTATGACTTATTCAAGCATTATTGATATAACAATCCTCAGATTCCAGACTCTGATTTAAGCTAACATGATATAAATGTTAAACATACTATTCATGTTCATAATAACTACTAAAATAAGCATGCATGAGACATTCGTATGGTAAAAAAAATTAGGAACCTGGATAATAAATGCAGAATATATAATAGTAATATGTTTGAAACTGGGACTTTAATCTGGTATAGAAAATTGGAAATAAAATGCAAAAGGAATATGCAAGCAAAATTAAAGCAACATGTACACAATGACGGATAGATTTGTTCCAAACTTAAAATTAAAATTGCAAAATCACTCAATTTAAGCAATTATCACGTTTACACAATCTATTTTTTGCCTAATACAAAGCTTCGATGCTGAAAAGTGAAAATGGAGTTCTAAGGACCTATTTATAGTTTTGGATGAGTTAGTTTAGAGAAAATTTAATAACAATATTTTTATATACGACTTCTAATGCAAATAAAAGAAATGATGATTCGTAAAGAATTTCACTTACAACTTCACAATTTTCTTTTAATTGCAATATCATGTCAATATAATTAAAAATATGTTTCTCCGTGTTGTAGACAAGTAAAACAAGAAATCATATAACTTTTTGTTCTTGAGAGAAGTTATTCTCAAATATAACAATAAATTATAAAAGGTGGAATCAACAAAACTGTATTCTGAGATGGATTGCAAGAATAAAAATAAAAAGAAATTTTGTTTAAAGTATTAAAATTGGTAAAACATTACATTCTTAAGATTTTTCTATCTTACAATCCATCATAAATTTGGAGCCGCAACAAATGAATGAATTAGGTTAAGGACATAAATGATCGGAAGCTTTTATAAACAAGTAAGAGTGTGAAGCTAAAGTTAGATAAACCTAAAGTTACATAACCCTAACTTATTTATATTCAAATTAGTACAAATAACTAACCAGCTTTGGCTAGACTATGAGTATCGGTGCAAATGTTAAATGAAAATATTAGTAATTCATAAACGGTGGTGAGAATTTTTTTGTATTATAGTAAATAAATTTGGATCAAATTGATCCAGGGATGAATGATGCTGAACTTGATAGGGAGAACCACAATTCGAATCCCAACACAACTACTCTCAAAGAGGAAGCTGAAATCACTTGATAACAGAATTGACCCGAACTGGACTAAACCGATGATGAAAAAACAAATAAAAACAAAAATTGTATAGTAAATGTCACAATATAGATGCAGGTAACATAATTGGATTAATTTATCTAAAACCCTTAATTGACATTGTAAGAATCTCTTTCAATTTAATTTAATCAGAGTTTTTGAATTTGAACTTAACGGTAAACATACAACAATGTTAAGATCAATTAGATTAATTTAATTTCTGATTAACAAAAAAAAAGCTAATCTAGCGTGAAGGAAGGAATAATGGAGAAGTAAAAACAAGATGAACCGACATTAGTCAGCGTAAGAGAAAACGTGTCCATAAACTCAACGATTAACGATTAAGAAGAAACAAAATAACTGGATTTACCATTAACGTGTCAACTTGAAGTTCAAGCAAAGACAATGCTGATTCGCTTCACCTTGCTGCATCTCTCACCACCTAATTTCTTTGCGTCGCATGTGCTCAAAAAAAGCGATTATTATTACAATCTTCATTCCAACAAAATTAACTGCTAAAATATTAAATATCTCCCCCCAAACAGAGCCTAATCTTTCTCGAATCGAATAAAATCAGATTCTTTCTTCTGCATGAATATTGAATATATCAACACTTTCCTCTCTCATTCAATATTTTTTAATTAATATAATTTAAATTGTTCTGTTTCTATAAATAAAATATACAATAAATACAATAATATAACCGTAACCGATCGTTGGTGGAGTAGACTGAGTAAACGTTGTTTCCTTTTCTTCTTCTCCGATGGCGATTTCCGACGAGCCTCAACTTCTACGGAACAGCTCCGTTCGAACCGGCTCGGTTCTCTTACGCCGCAGACCGAGCGCCACTTCCGTCAACGGATTGTTCGATTCGTCTTCTACGGTCGAAGGAGAGAGTTCCGGTGAAGAGTTAGTCAAGGATTCTAGTTCCGACGACTCTGTCAGCAGCGATCAAAATATTGATGCTGTTTCTGATCAAAACCGAGTCAATGATATTTCTGCTATTCAATTCACATACCGTCCTTCTGTTCCCGCTCATCGGAGAATCAAGGAGAGTCCTCTTAGCTCCGATAACATTTTCCGTCAGGTTCTCGCCGTTAATTTAAGTTCGTATTGTAAATTGTAGTAATATTTACTCGTTTAACTGGTTACTTAGAAAGACGTTACGTTAGATTTTATTTTTAAATTAAATTTGTTTAGAATTTGGCATGAGATTATAAAATTGAAATGAAAATAAGTTATTGATTGAATAGAGCAAAATCAAACCGCTTTGCATTCTGTTCTTACTTTGATTTATTTTACATTTAGAAGATGGAATGTGTAAACATTAGAAAGTGTGTGTGCAAAGTGCAAACACTCCCTCAGTTTTTAATTGTAGGTGCTTTTATCTATTTCAAATCTATAAAAAAAATTGTTAATTTTATTCATGATTTAAATATAAATTATTTTAAATTATTTTATAATTTTTAAAAAATTAAAAGAATTAGAAAAAAAAGATATTAATAGTAACATAAGAATTTATTTGCAAAGTGATTAAAGTTCATCGGTAATGTTAATTGTTAAGTACATTTATAGTTTAATTGTTAAGTATGATTTTTTTCCAAACTCTTAATAGTGTAAGAGTTTAACTGCAAACTCTTAAAAAACTATCCATTAATGTTTTGTGTTGAATAGAATGGCAGGAATTATTTTAGACCGCTACTACTGTGGTTTCGGTGTTGTTGTTATAAATGAACAGGCGTGCTGACTAGGTAATTGTATTTCTTTACTAATTTTTCAATCAGTTGCAGAGTCACGCGGGCCTCTTCAACCTCTGTATAGTAGTCCTTGTTGCAGTGAACAGCAGACTTATCATTGAGAATTTAATGAAGGTTTCTCTCTTCCCTCTTAAATATGATGGAGTTATATGATTGAAACTTCTTTTTCTGTCCTTTTTGATATTATTATTTTTTATTTTTTATATTTGTTCTGCAGTATGGTTGGTTGATTAGGACTGGATTTTGGTTTAGCTCAAAATCATTGAGAGATTGGCCCCTCTTCATGTGTTGGTAATGAGCCTAGTGAATCTCTTAACTTCTTTCTTTATTTTGAGGCTCGTGTTTGGATTTTTTTATTTACAATTAATTTTACAGTAATTCAGTTAGTGGTTTATGCTTGTTTTGCAGTCTTAGTCTTGCAATATTTCCTTTGGCGGCCTTTATAGTGGAAAAGTTGGCACAGCAAAAATGTATTTATGAACCAGTAAGCTATCAAACCAACTGTACTTTATTACATTTTGAGGGCTTTGAGGGAATCACATGAGATCCATGCTTGATGTTTAGCTAAAAAAGTTTTGAAATATTGTTGATTATGCCCTGGTACTTTCTTTCAAATCATATAATAAATATTTAATGCATGTGAATATTCACTACAATTTTTGCAGATTGCTGTTCTACTTCATATAATCATTGCGGCAACTGCAATTCTCTATCCCATTTTAGTAATCCTCAGGTCAGTTTTCTAATTTTCTGTATTCTTCAGAATAGATTTTAGAGCTTCAATCTAGACTCGTTGCCGTTCTCTAAGTTTTAACATTTCTGATTAAACTAAGTTTTAACATTTCTGAGTAAACAGAAGGGTGCGATAGAAGTCAGTGAGTTTTATTGGGAGTGTTTGGGCACTCACAAAGCAGCCCTAAATGTACATCATTCTTTCCCTCTGGTCACATTGATCCCGGGAATAATTCCTAATACAAGTCTCTCTTTTTCCGTTTATTCTTGTTGTTTCTCTTCTCAATACCAATTCGGTCTATAAGAAGTTTAAAAAAGGATTATTTTTAATTATTAATTGAGTAGAGATATGAAGCCCTTTCCTTAGATGAACCATGGTTCAATATTTAGCTCTTAATTCTTCTAATGTCGGAATTGAATGTCTTACAAATTATTATTGGAAAGTTGAAATAGACAAGTAAACAAGAAATATTGGAAAAGAAAAAAACTGAAAACAAGAGTATGGCTGCCTTATTTTCCTAATACAAATAGCCGGTTTGTAAACATGTGAGTTGCTTTATGAGGGATAAAGTAAAGATGACTACTCGAGGGATAACTAATTATATACTTGTTCATTCTTGGTCATTTCAAGAGATAAGCAAAGATGTTTGTGTTTCTCTGCAGGTGTGATTCAGCTTTTGTGTCAGGCGTCACATTGATGTTACTTTCTTGCATTGTATGGTTAAAATTAGTTTCTTATGCACATACAAACTATGATTTGAGAGCACTTGCCAATTCAATTGAAAAGGTAATATTTGTGTTTCACATTTAAGTTGGTAGATTACTATTGCAGAATATCATTTCAACTTTAGAATAAATATTTCATGATGAGGGTATGCCGCACAATCTATGCGATGATCAGTTTTAAAATAGGAACATCCTGATTTACTAAGCGAGCTTTGGGATTTCACGTTTTCTTAGCGCATCATAAAATGCTAAAGGCACAGTTTTCCTTTTCATTAGAATTTGAATCACTTCTATAATGCCATCCCTTTCACCCCTTACTTTTTTTCTGAATGAAAGTCTTTTCAGATGTGTGAATCTGCTATACATAAGCTTTCTGTTTTCACCCCATTCAGTCTTGTTTCCTGTTTTATAGGGAGAAGAACATCCTAGTAGTACTCTGAATATGGACTATCCTTACGAAGTGAGCTTCAAAAGCCTGACTTACTTTATGGTTGCTCCTACATTATGTTACCAGGTAGCAGCATTGTCGAGTTATTTATTTTAAATTTAGGATGCAATTTCTTTTGACTTGTATTATTTGCTCATTTAGTTTTTCTAAATTTACATAGTGATATTTGCATGCACTTATCCCATATGGATTTGTTGATATATCTTCAGTATGGAATATGTTTAAGGTTTTGAGTAAAGAGTTTAGTCAGAATATACGTGCATAGATAATTGGTATACGGCTACAGATTGAGTTCTCTTCTAATAAGCATAACTAGTCAGAATGTTTGAGTTTTCCATGTGATCACTTGATTAGTAGGAAGTGTGTGAGTGTGTCCATTCAATTATTACCCGTCTTTCCATTTTCTTTCTAAATGCTGGCCATTTGACCTCATCCATATCACACTCGATGCTGGCATGCCTTTGCGACCAAACATTTTGCAGAATCAAATACAAACTCTATAGCAGAACTCCCAAAATAATTTCTCTAGATTCCCTTGTATTTGCCATCTGTACAAACTTCCCAACATTCCCTTGCATTTTACAATGTTACTGTATTAAACTATGCTATATCTAACCTTTATCTCACAATCACATTTTGATCGGGTTGTATTTATCCTAGTCCTTGCTTCTCGTTATCATGTATATAGGGGCTGAAGTTCTTTTAGGGGATTGATTATTACATACTAATTAGCATGAAAATATAAATATATATGTAGCATACTTTTCTTCCGCTTTTGAGACTACTGTATTGGCTTTGTCATTTTTTATTTTAGTGTTGTATCCTAGGTTGTATTTTTTTTTTTTTTTCTTGCATTTTACCGCACAAATGCACTGCATTTTTTATTTATTTCTAGAAGCATAATTTTTCTTTCTTTTTCATATATATCTTGTTCTCATATATTGTGTGTACAATGAACTATTGTTTTAGCCAAGATATCCTCGCACCCCTTTTATTCGAAAGGGTTGGGTGTTACGTCAATTTATCAAGCTGATAATATTTACCGGAGTTATGGGATTTATAATTGAACAAGTAAGCAGTTCATGTTAATACATTGTGTTAATTTCTACCATTTTGTTCCTTTTTCTTTATGTTGTGTATTTTAACTTTACCAAGTTTGCATGTATCTGACAGTGATTTGATCGTATAATTTTGCAGTATATCAATCCTATTGTACAAAACTCCCAGCATCCTTTTAAGGGAAACCTTCTTTATGCCATTGAAAGAGTACTGAAGCTGTCTGTTCCAAATCTATATGTGTGGCTCTGCATGTTCTACTGTTTTTTCCACCTTTGGTATTCCATCTCTTATTCAGTTAAGCATGTGTGATTTGTATTTTTCCTATAAACTATTAGTATGAAATTGTCTTCACTTGCCATAAATTGAAAAAATAAATGAAGTTATAGTTTCTCGCATTTAATGTTTTGACTTTTGTACCCTGCCAATTTTCTGACACTTTATGTCAAATATCTGTATGTAATTGGTTAATCTTTCAAACGATCCCCAATATCATATTCATATCCATCTTAGCATAAACCCTCAAAGTGCATCATTGGTGGGAACATCTTACCTGATTTAAAACTGTGAGCATATGGAGACCGTTGTTGTCTGAAGTATTGCTCCTTAGTCTGTAAAATTATTTTTATAGCCTCTTTTCAGTGTACCACTCAGGTAATTACGGTATTTGTTATCCATATAACCGGCTTTACATCGAATAATAAGGTTTAATAGTTGTTGTCTTTGGCACGCCACTCATGGTTAATTTAAGTGAGACTCTGACTCAGACACACAAAGGGATTGGAGAGCATTGATGGATTTTGTACATTTTAACTGTGTTCTGTGAGAATATCTTATTTCTCTTCATTTTAATTCGTTTGAATGATCTATGTCTACACATAAAAATGCTGATCTGAATGTCTTAGTTGTGGATATTGGAATTTGGAATTACAGTTCAATATGTATTTTCAGATTTGATTAGTATCTGAATCAGTTTATCCTTGGGCCTGGTTTGAATGTAGGTTGAATATACTGGCAGAGCTTCTTCGATTTGGTGATCGTGAATTTTACAAGGATTGGTGGAATGCCAGAACTGTTGAAGAGGTAGAATACATTGTTGTTTAGTTACAAGACTTCCATTCTTTTATGAAGATTATTTGTGACTTATTTTCTTTTTTGGATGTATTTGTGCCGCTGCTTCCATCAGTATTGGAGGATGTGGAATATGGTATGTCTTTCTCAAACTTAATTTTAATGATCAAATTTTATAAACCTTTATTCTTGTTATCGCCAAATAATTTGCTAGTCTCGGCAATTCCTCTGAAGATGTCTAAGGCTATGTTAACAGTAAGAAGAAAGAGTAGTTATAGCTTGTCTCCATCTGTTACTTATGTAGCTTTCTATTTGATACTCAATTAAATGATTCTAAAATTGGTTGTCATAACACATCAGTGGTTTTTATTACATTTAAGTGGAGCTCTAAATCATTAGTGTGCATCTGCTGAACGGTTTCTTTCACGTTGCAGCCTGTTCACAAATGGATGATTCGTCACCTATATTTTCCATGTTTAAGGAGTGGTATACCCAAGGTAATGAAGAATCTTCTTGTGTTACTCAACAAACCCTGAACTTATTTGATCTCAACAATTGTGTGGATACATTTTTCTCTATTCTGGATTTTGTCAGTCTGTTGTCCATCTCAAAACATCTCAATTTATTGTTGTCAAACTGAAATTAACATCTTACTTTTATGCTAATAAACATTCTCAAAGAGTTGATGTTGTGAAAGTTTTAATCATACACACATGCACATTGTATGGTAATATATGTTTGTTGCACTTGGGGAGCTATGTGTAGAAAGTATTCAATGGATAGACAATAATCAGAGTTTCAATTTCCTGTTGTCATTTCAGAAGACTGACTTCGGAATTTTATAACCAAGAACAAATATAATATTATTTATAAAGGGATCAATATCTAATTATTCATTTTTATATGAACAGAAACATATTCAACCCATTTTCTTTGGAACCGAAGAAAATGAATTGAAAACAAAAAAAAAGGAAAACAAGTATTGAAATAATAGAGTTCTCTCCTCAAAATACAAAGAGCACTACTCTAGTAACAAAATGTTTATAAATCTGATTTCTATCGCTCTCCCCTTGGGTCCTACTTATTTTGCATTCTAATTTCCACTAATTAATCAATTTACAACTCTAGTTGTCACTAACTAAATTCTCGCCCTCTTCTATCCTAACACATCTTTTGTTTTAATTTTTTTTTCTTCCTTGGTCTTTGTTATCAAACATTTCTTACTATGATAATTGCTTATCAATGGTTGATATTTGGATTGCCTCTTCATTTTTTAACATATTAATGTTATTTTTTTGAGCAGTAATATATTTTACATTAATTTTTTTTGTCATCTCATCGTACAGGGTGCTGCTCTTTTAATAGCCTTTCTGGTTTCTGCTTTGTTCCATGAGGTGTGTTGTTCATCTCTTTCTGTATATACATCCTTCACTAAACCTTTTTCTTATTATACCATAATGGCTGTTCAACTTGACAGTTTGTCTGCGCACTAGCGCTTATACTACTTGAGTATCTTTTCCCCTCTTTCCTTTTGCAGTTATGTGAATGTGAGTGATGAGGATGAAAATTAGATACAAAGTTGTGAGTTATGACTGATTTGTTATATTATACATGAATTTCGGACATCAGCTGTATTTGAGACATCTACAACCTCACAGAGGCCTTAGGGTCCTAACCTTAGGGCCCTTTACCCAAACCTTGAGTACTTTACGACCAAGCTGTGATAGACCAAGCTGTGATATAGTTTGTAGATGATACTTTACGACCAAGCTTCATACGTGTAGATGGTACAGTTACCAAAATCCCCCTAGACACATGTTGGTGATTTTAGTGTCATCAATGCATTTTAGTATGAATGGGATTTACTACAGGCCAAAGCAATTATACGTTAAAGCTTGGAAACGAGTTAGGGTAGTGCGGAGTGCACGCTCGTCAAGCCAACATATAATTGAATGCGAATAACTTAAACGGGGTTCCAAGGGGCAGCGCCCACAAAGATTTCGTGAACCCAGGCATAATAGGGTCGAAATACTTTGTTCGGAAAGTGAACAAACACGATTCTTCAAGAATTCCAAGATTATCAAACCTTTTCTCCAACAACACACTCATGGTGCCTGTCTTTAGTCGCGAATCTTGTTGTAGTTATGTTGTTTTCTGTGAATCTGTCATTTGTTTCTCCTAATAAAAAGTATGCATGCAAATATGAATAACTTAAATTTGATTGCCAATGACAACTATAGTTACACAATTTCTCAAGATTTTTATTCTGTCTGAGTGCAGCTGTGCATTGCGGTTCCTTGCCACATATTCAAGTTGTGGGCTTTTAGTGGAATTATGTTTCAGGTAAAAATCAAATTACCCTATTCATCTTCTGTTTGCTCACCTGCTACTATTGAACTTGAGTTTTCTGTGTCAAATTAATTCAAAATTTCCAAGAATCCCCTGCAAAATATAGGTTCACTTGGCACGATAATGAATGTCTTTTTTTTCTTCTTCTTAGGTTCCTTTGGTTTTGATAACTAACTACCTGCAAAATAAATTCAGCAACTCAATGGTAAGTGTGCTATTTTCGCATATTGGTACATCATAATGTATCTTACTGTTCTTTATCTTGAAGTTGCTTTTTTATTTTATTTTATTTTTATTTTTGAATTTGGTATTTTTTTTCTTGGTGCCAGGTTGGAAATATGTTTTTTTGGTTCACATTTTGTATTCTTGGTCAACCTATGTGTGTACTACTATACTACCATGACTTGATGAATAGAAAAAGCAAACTTGACCAAAGCTAGCATTACATCATTATACGTGCTCTACATCTTGATTACTAATTCAGCATCTCTGGCAATTCTTAAGCAATGCACTGACATTGATAACTGCCAAGGAAACAATAGAGCTAGTTTTTGTTAGATAACAATTAGAATTTTGAAGAATAGTTGTATATGGTGTGTACAATATTTGTTCCTTCCTAGTTTTGAAATTCCACGGAGGGTGTTTCTTTTTTTTAACGATACGAGGGTGTTTCATAACATGTGAAATATTTTTCTTCTTCGTTAATTTTGTTATTTATATTTTTAAAATAACTTTGAGTCTTGAAACGTCCTAGTTTTAGAACAAAGTTTAAAAAATAAAAGAGTTGCTCTTTTCACCCTTAATATGTGGAAGATTCATTTTATAAAAATTTAAAATCGTCCTTCATTAATCCAAAAATATACTTCCAGAAATATACTTCTAATCCAAAAATATGTTGAAGAGTCATTTTATAAAAATTTAAAATCATCCTTCATTAATCCAAAAATATCACATTTCTTCTTAAATAAGTCGTATATTCATTTTGCCATAAATTAATTTGGAAATAGAAACATAAATTTCTTTTAAACAAATATTTATGTAATAATCCTTAGAAACGTAAAATTTTAAAAATTATATTTATGTAATAATCCTTAGACAGTAAAGTTTGACATTTTATAAAAAAATGCAATGAAATAATAAGTATATTGATGTAATAGGCCATTTATAATAAATATATTATTATAATAAATTCGTTCTCAACTAAATCATATATTCATATAATAAGATTAAAAAAGCGTATATTAAAATTAATCTAGAATCCATAATAATATAAAAATGAAAAATGAAAAATTATAATACTATCCGAAATATATAATATAAATACCCATCAAATATTATTTGGTATATCTAATCTTTTGTTCCTTCTTTGTCTCCTGTGCTACAATCCAAGAAGTAACTCTCATCTCTATTTATTCGCTCGCACAATGATCTACTTATGACAACATGCAGGCAACACGTCAACAACATGATCTTCCCTAGCCCATTCCTCCTCTAATATCTCATAATGAACTGGTCTAGGTGGGTCTCCATGTAAGAATGTGACACTCTGAAATATCATTGGATGTGGGCAAATGCCACTACTCCATGGTCGATGATTTGGCCCACTTCATGCTTTCTCTGGTACTAGATAATTATAGAAATTATCATACATTGTATCAACATCTCTACGGATCATAGCAGGATGAGCACACACAAAAGGGTCTCTTGAAACAATCTATAGAAATCCAAATTGGCGCATGAGTTTCTTAAGCAGATACATATACATATACATCATATGTAACCCACAAGCCATCTATCTAAAGTAGAAGGTCATGCCATTCAAGGGACGCATCTGACGGGGATCTTCATACAGTTGAAAGTGCATATCACTTGTTGCAATGCAGTCAAGAGACTCTCTAAAAGGGTCGATCGTCTAATCCTCTCTGAGCAGAACGAATATGCAAGCATGTGGCTGATCTTCAGAGTATTCAACAACATATGACCAACCAATGTCTGGAAAGTGTTGGAGGATCCACATTTGAAAATGGTACAGATGAAATATTAGTAACCGCGTAACAGAAGTGTTATAAAATGTTACTAACAATAAATGTACAAATATATTACCGTAAATTGCGTGTAACTTGTTTTCATATGTCTGGGATTCCAAAAACAACCTTCAGCTAACTTCGAGTACATGCAAACCAAACAAACGACCTTGTAGTTTTACTCATGAATGCACTCGAAGTCAATGAAGTAGCTAAGGTAAACCACATCGATGTAATAAACACTTTCGTCCACAAATATGGACGACCTAACCAAATACATGTGGTGTGTGACCTCAATGCACATGCTCTATGATGCATAACATGTGCATCATCACCATCGGCCTCCATTGTCGGAGCCAGTTGGTGTATATACGGCTTCTCAAAAAATGAAAATCTAGCAATGACACCCTCTAGTGTTTTCCAACTCCTTTAGTGCATCCTTTGGGTCAACTCCCAAATAGGTCATCATCATCTCAAGACAAAGCGAGAAACAATCAAATTCAGATGAAAGACATTCAAAATCAAATAATGCACACATAAATGTACTTACATATTTTGAAAAATTAAATTCAGACAAAATATAGAAATGCACTTTCATATTTTCCTGAAAGTCCGCAGGCGAAACGTGCCTCAGCCCGCCCGACGCGTTTTTTTAAATAAGTTAGGCGGGTCATGCTAACTTAAGGCACTGAGCTGAAAACCTCGTCCTAGTCCGCAAAAAATGGTGGGTCAAATGGGTTGGTCCGGTGGATCCGACCCATTTTGCCACCCATACCATTCCCTAGTATTTAGGGGGTTTAGGTAAGCATAATACTGATAAAAGACATAATAAAAATGTTTAATATCACACAATGATAAAAAATAGAGAATCTTCAATGTATAAATCCTTTGAAATTAATGCTCCCCATTGCTCCTAATGTGTTATTCTGCTCCTAATTCGCAACTTGCCGTAAAATATCTGGATGAACCCTCAAAAAATCAGTTTCACTCGTTAAATAATCAAATTGGGTTTTTCTTCAATTTTAGAGTTTTTCCCTCTTACGCATCTGGATTGCAAAAGTTGACTATTACAACACTCATATTTATATTGATATGTACATGTATGGGCAGATGATGCTTGTTGCGCTGATTCTGAGATGCGTATGAGGAAAGTCATTTTTGCTTTGTTGGATCTGATACGCATAAGGGAGTATGCATGTGAGCTCATTCGTCAAGTGATATGCGTATGTGCATGTAGGTTGTTTTTTTGTTTATGCTTTACGTGTCTGCATACGCATATTAGCCTAGAGTATGGTCTTCTTGTTTTTCTCTTTGTCTTAAAAACTTGTTAAACACACAAGAACATTTCCAAAAGATCAAATGGATTATGAAATACTCTTAAACATAAAAATATATATTAATGCAATCAAATGCATTTAAATCACTCAAATGAGGTAAGCAAGTGAAGATAAATTGATTACCTCATATATCAATTGAAATGGTTCATCATGTTCTCGAAGATTGATTTGCAATCAAAATACAACCAAAATCAAGTGATAAGTTCTAACACACCAAAGACCAATTTCAGGTGTTAGTATGGACATTATGAGTTCCTTGTAATGCCTTTTGGAGTAACCAATGCTCCAACCATTTTCATAGATTACGTGATGAATAAAGTGTTTCAATCGTACCTATACCTGTTTCTGGTGATCTTCCTCGATGGCATAATGATATATTCTCATACTGCTTAAGAGAAAGAAGATCACTCGAGTTTTGATCTTGTGAGTAAATAAACTCTTTGTGAAGTTCAGTAAGTGCAGTTTTGGATGTAGGAGGTGAAATTTCTTAGGCATGTGGTTTTACAAGGCGGTACTTCCTTCATTCTCTTTTATAAGTAATTTTTGTTTTTTAGATTAATTGAATAAATGATATATTTAGATTATATATAAACTAGATTCATTAATTATTTAATGAATCTAAAACGTTAAAACTTTATTATAATAAAAATGGAGAGAATATGATAGTAGAACCCTCAAAGGTGGAACAATTTTGTATTGTGGGAGGCCTAAGAATGCATAAGAAGTAAGGAGTTTCTTAGGGTTAGCTGGTTATTATTGAAGGTTTATCATGGGATTTTCACAATTGGTCTTGCCTTTGACTAGACTCACTCGTAAGGAAATTCCTTTCCCTTGGGATTCATAATATTAACGAAGTTTCCAAAAATTAAAGAAAAAGTTGACCACAACTCACGTTCTAATCATTCCTGATCCTACCCAAAAATATGAAGTTTTCTGTGATGCTTTAAAGAAGGGTTTAAGATGCATGTTAATACAAAATGGCCTAGTAGTAGTCTATGCATCTCGTCAATTAAAGATGCATGAAGAAAAGTATCCGACACATTACTTGGAATTAGTTGCGATCATCTTTGCACTAAAATTTTGGAGGCACTACCTATGTGAGATACACTTCGAGATGTT
Source organism: Lathyrus aphaca (assembly GCA_963966055.1). NCBI lineage: Eukaryota > Viridiplantae > Streptophyta > Magnoliopsida > Fabales > Fabaceae > Lathyrus > Lathyrus aphaca. The sequence goes on from OZ014522.1 coordinate 552,230,526, forward strand.
TAGTGATATCAAAAGCTTGAAGTACCTTTTTGACCATAAGAAGGTAAATATGCTTCAGAGAAGGTGGGTGGAATTCATGAAAGATTATGATTTTGAGTTGAAGTATCATCTTAGAAAAGCCAACAAAGTGGCATATGTATTGAGCATAAAGGAGATGCATACGGTCGAGTTGATGATGCTAGAGCACAGTCTTCAAGAGAAAATTTGAGATCTCAACCCACATTTCACGTGTACTCAGGCAAGAGTTTTGATCATCCAAATGAGTGTCATATGTAAAATCGTGGAAAGAATAAGGAAAGTTCCATTATCATATGTGGATTAGAAATATATGGTTGATCATTCAAGTTTCACTCGATCGATAAACGATATTCTTTTTATTTAACCAAAGGATGTGTGTACCAGATGATTCAAATCTCAAAAGGGATATTCTAGAAAAGGCACACAAGAGTGGTTTCACCATTCATCCTGGTTCTTCTAACATGTACCAAGATCTGAAAAATAACTTTTGATGACCTAGAATGAAAATAGATATCCCAGAATTTTTAGTTAGATGCATAATATGTTATCAAGTGAATATCGAACAATAGATGTTGGGTGGTATTTTACAACCTTAAGAGATACATGGGTGGTAGTGGGAGAGCATCTCTATTGATTTCATAGTCGGGTCACCCTGTATGCTTGACGACCATGAATCAATTTGGATAATAGTAGATAGAGTAACCAAGTCGTCTCATTTCCTACACATCAAGACTAATTATAAGGTTATTCAAGTAGTAAAACTCTTCATCGTTGAGATAGTGTGATTATATGGTGTACCGACCGATATCGTATTTGACAGAGATCTGAAGTTCCCTTCTAGGTTTGGGAAGGCTTTCCACCATGAAATTGGGACTATAATGAACCTTAATATGTCAAACCATCCTCAATATGATGGTCGGACGAAGAAAACTAATTAAATCGATGAAGACATGTTACAAGATTGTATCTTAGAAAGTGGAGGAAGTTGGAATCAACATTTACCTTTGATTGAATTCGTCTATAAAAACAATTATCACTCGAGCATTATAATGGCATCATATGAGGTATTATTTGGAAGAAAGTGTATGACACCTTTGTGTTGGGCAGAAGTCGAAGACAAGTGAATCCTAGGGCCGAAGATCATCCAAAATACCATAGTTTTAGACTCAAGTTCATTATTTGATGATGTTCATGATGTTAACTCTTATGGAGTCAATCATTAGAAAATTTATTTCACACTTTTAGATTCATGTTCATTATTTGATGACGTTCGTGATGTTTAATCTTGTTGAGCCAGACATCAAAACATGTTTGCACATCAAACGACAAACATGATATGCCAAACATTGCATCAAAAATATATATACACGCAAGAAAGAGATGTTGATAGGATAATCAAATAACAATGATGCCTATTTAAAGACAAAAAACAACGTCAAGTCAATATTTCGTGATAAAATTGCCCAAACTCAGCGACTATAATAGACAACTGAAAGTATATTTCAAGTTATAGAATGTGAATATGTAATATGTGACACACCGACTAACTAAAGTGTATTTTAAATTATAAATTCCAAATGTATATTTTCCACATGCGAAATTTATAGTGTGAAATATAATAGTAACATGAGATAACATAGTTTCTTTAGCTTCCAATTCATATTCTAGAATCCAATCCCTTAAGAAACATGTTGTTAGAACTTATGTTGGGGGTCTGTTGCAAAATATGAATCAGAAGAAGACGATGAAGATGGTAGGATGAAAGTTGCACAAAATAAATTTCAAAGCATGTGTTTACACTAAGCTTTAGGTTCGATTCTCCCCCACCAATTTAGACAAATTGGATGCAAATGGGTTAACTGGCGAATCCCTTCAGGATACTTTGAAAATCTTAACATGAATCACATATTCACATCAAGCATATCAATCAATGATATTTTACAGAATAAAGTTCTCTCATTTATTATTGTGCACTAGAAAAATAAAAGAATGACTTAGATATTTGGCACTTGAAACAAGTGATTTTTGTGTGTTTTTATTCCTAATAAGTATCTCTATTTATAGAAAAACTTGTACCAATTAGTGAGGAGAAACAATGTTTCAATGATTTAACATGATCATTCACGAACTATTATACATTAATAATATCAAATATTTTCATGAAAAGTTGTGTTAGTCTAATGGTGACACCTTATGACCATACACTCATTCAGTATAAGGTATCTCATTTGATTCCAAGTAATTGCAACTTTTGGTCATATTTGTTAGTGATAATTTAACAAATAATTAATAAAATTAATTAAATCATTAATATTTTGAAAATTTATCCAACAATCCCCACCATTTTCAAAATATATCTAAATCCATTATTAAGGAAATTCCATGGTTTCAGATAAAGGTATCTTACGATTTGAACCAATACTTAGTAAGCTAAGTTTTCACTCATCCCCGAATAGATTGGTACACAAGCTTTGAACCAATTATTCATTAGAACAAGCGTGCATAACTCACACATGAAATCTCGGTACCATTGATCGAATTATTAGTATGAAACATTTAATAAGGCCTTGTGTCTCATATCCTTTTCATGAGAATTTAAGAGTCAAACCCTTGAACTCTATGAAACGGCACCACTTTATTCTCATATAGGTAGACTATATCAGAAATGCATCCATAATTATGCATTCCAACAAACATATGATATATGTCTATTAGGAGAAAAAACCCCACTCTACCACGTTTTTCTTATGGTCTAAGTACTTTTACCCTTTGGGATGTATCTATCATTAAGTACTTCAATCACTCTAATATTGTACTTTCTTCATTGAACTCAAGACTCAATATTAATCAAGTGTGAGTTGAGTTTCCACTATCAATGATTAATTAGATACGAGTTTGTTTCACATCCCTAATGATGTCTTCATTGTATTCAATCATATCCAAAGACATCATATCTTTGTCAATCTTTTTGTCAAAGAATTGAAGATTTTTCCAAACTTTAATAAATTTTGAATATTCAATTTTCCAACTAATCATGTATATGATTACTTTATGTATTCTTGATAGTATTTACCATCTATCATCAAATCATGACACTTTTGTCATATTAGTACAATTATTGTATACATCATATATTATATATTCTTGATAGTTTCGATAAATTATCATCAATGACACTGTTGTCTTTCATTTTGTCATATACACTTATTTTATGTCATTATTTATTTGCTAACCTTTTTAATTTGAAGTTTTACTTCCACTTAAATATATTCAAAATATATTTAATGCATTTTATAGCAATTGACAACCATGGTCATACAAACTTGTCATGACTAACTTTTATTTCAAGAAGTGGGTTCAAACATATAATTCATAAACTCCATATAAATACAACACCATAGAATAATTAATTCACTTCATTAATATTTTCTATAATCTTTCTCCATAAATATTTGTCAACTTATGATCAGCTAAAATAACCCAAATTACTTTTAATATCAAGATGAACAAGAAATAATATTTTCATATTATGATACACATATAATATGAGATAAATCATTATAAATATAACAAGTTCTAGCAAAAATAAAATTATACAATTTAACCATGTTCATGATATTTTCAAAATTTTATATATATCATTTTATGTTACCAATACATGCACCATACATTCAAATTCATGATACTTTTTTTTTTCTCACCAAATCATTTTATCCAAAATTAATGCATTATAAATTATAACAAATTACTTGCACTAAAGAAAAATATTTAACATACATTTTACATTCAAGTTTATACCAAAAATTAAACATATTCATATGTTTTTTCATTTCACATATTTGAATAGTTTAAAAATCATGCATGTATAAATTTAATATCACATGTTAAACTTAACATTAATACACATTATTTTCATCATATAATACTATACATGGATTTAAAACATTATACGAATATTTATTAATTTAATAGAATTATTATGTACCTTCACTACAAGAAAATTCGCTTTTAGTGACCGAATTAGAGACCGAAAAAGCATAAGAACTGGTCACAATAACATTTTGTGACCAATTTAGAGACCATTAGTTTTCAGTTGTAAAAGTGTTAGTCGCTAAGCTTTTACGATGAATTTAGTGACCGAAATTTAGAGACTTGTTTTGTGATCGAATTTAGAGACTGAATTTAGTGACCGATTTTAGTGTTCCTTTTTCAAAAAATAAAATTAAAAAGTTCCAAACTTGGGAATTGAACTCGTGACCTCCTCGCCTTACCACTAGACCACTTAATATAATTTGTTATATTATATATATATATATATATATATATATATATATATATATATATATATATATATATATATATATATATATATATATATATATATATATATATATATATATATATATATATATATAAATAATATTTAGAAGATTACTAATTATTATTTTAATTTTAATTGGATGAAACGAAAATAAAATTTTAATTTATAAATGTAAGTGCATAGTGAAAATAAAATTCATTTTTATGCATATATAAAAATAAAATAGCATAATTGTTTATATAATTATATGTTTTATTTGTTAAAATAATAAAAAGGTGAACTTTTTATTAAAAAACTAAAAAAAGAATTAAAATCTTTAAACAAATTGGAGAGAAATAGTTTAAAAAAATAAAGAGAAAAACAACAAAAATATCAGTGACCAATATTTCGGTCTCTGGATATTTTATATAAATTAAATATCATATAAAAACGTTTTTTGATACCGGATATATGGTCAAAAATTTTGGTCGCTAAATCGGTGGCTAATATTTATTTAGTGACCGATTTAGTGACCCCAATAATTTTGCTCATGGATATCAAATTTTGGTTGCTAAATCGGTGGCTAATATTTATTTAGTGACCGATTTAGTGACCCTAAAAAATTTACTCATGGATATCATATTTTGGTGGTTAATTTGGTGGCTATAGTGACCGAAAATTTTCGGTCACTAAAAGCGATTTTTCTAGTAGTGCTTTCACCATGGTTATGAATAAGAAAGCATGAATTCATTTCTCCATCAAAGTTGCAACCATAAATTAATCACAAAAAATCATAAATCGAACCTAAAGATTGTTAGAACTTATATTGGGGTCTGTTGCAAAATATGAACCAGAAGAAGATGATGAAGACGGTACGATGAAAGTTGTACAAAATGAATTTTAAAGCGTGTGTTTACACTAAGCTTTAGGTTCGATTCGTCCCCACCAATTTAGGCAAATTGGATGCAAATGGGTTAACTGGCGAATTCCCTTCAGGATACTTTGGAAATCTTAACATGAAACGCATATTCACATCAAGTATATCGATCAACGATATTTTACAGAATAAAGTTCTCTCATTTATTCTTGTGCACTAGAAAAATAAAAATAAAATGATTTAGATATTTTGCACTTGAAACAACTGATTTTTGTGTGTTTTTATTCCTAACAAGTATTTCAATTTATAGAAAAATTTGTAGCAATTGGTGAGTAGAAACAACGTTTCAATGATTTAACATGACCATTACAAACCATTATACATCAATAATATCAAAAAATTTCATGAAAAGTTGTGTTAGTCTAATGGTGACACCTTATGACCATACACTCATTCACTATAAGGTATCTCATTTGATTTCAAGTAATTATAACTTTTGACCATATTTGTCTTGTGATAATTTAACAAATAATTTATAAAATTAATTAAATCAGTAATATTTTAGAAATTTATCCAACACATGTTTCAGATCCTAAAATCCGAATGATATATTTAATTTTTCAAGGGAAAAAAAAGGAAGAATTTAACGTCTAAAATTGGTTAAAAGTCAAAGGCCTAACAAAATTTGATATGATATCTTTCATAGTTTTTTTTTTAATGTGAGTTTAAAATTTTAAAAGTTTGATATAGCCAAATATCCTATTTAAAATGTATTTCGTATTAAAGTTTAAAAATAAATAATATAATTTATTTATAAATAGTCTAATGATGCTAAACTCTTCTTTAATTTAGTTCTTGTTATCATGTTAGGTATCTTATGAAATTTGCACGGTTATTTAATGGTGACTAATCCTTGACCATTATTAAGATGCTCAAATTTCTTCTAATTTCGACCATCCTATTGTTAGAACTTAGTAGGGGTGGTAAAATCTAGATTCAAAATGAAAAAAAAATAAAATTCTAAGTGGAACTAAAAATAAATATAGACAAAACGATTATAATATTTAAATAAGTAGTACTTGTATAATATTTAACATGACACTTTAAAAAATCACACCGTGTGATATCATATTTAAGTTTAAATATAAATAAATAAAAAATACTTAAGTCGTTAAAAGAATACTCCCTCCGTTTCTTTTTAAGTGTCGTTTTAGTATAAAGTTCTCCAACCAAGATAAATGAATTGTTATAATTATTTTTTTCCCATTGTACCCTCATTTTAATCCACCATATACTTTCTCTTTCTAAATAAAATTCATTAATATAAGTACTCATTAAATTATTTACTTCAAATAACTAATTCCATAATTTTCTCCACATAACTCTCTCTCTTTCGTTGCATTTTTCAACTACTCCTAAATTTTTGGAATTAATATTGTTTGCTATAGGAATACGTACTGCTTGCATTTTCATTAATGACTAAAGGAAAACTTATTGCTTATTGTTTCAATGAATGGCTAAAGGAAAAAATATTCCCTCCAATTATTTTAATAAAAACTTAAGTTTCCCACCGAAAAATTAAAACCAGTAGTACATATAGTATGGTTTCATATAGTATGGATTTAGATAGTGATACAGAAACATCATTAACAAACCAACATATATTTGAGTTATATGAGTTTGATGAAGATAACTTAGAAGAGGAGTTTGAAGCAACCAATAATATTGATGAGTCCTGTGAAGATAACTTACAAGAGGAGGTTGAAACAAACAATGACACAGGTATATTTTTTAATTTCATGTGTGTTTGGTTACTTTTAATTCCTATAATTTATCTCATGTTTTTATCTCATGTTTTTATGTAAAATAATGGTGGAATCATATTGTGGCGTAATTCAAATCTAAGTTTTGCTTGTTTCTAGTAATCGTTTTGTTTTTTTAAAAATTTACAGTGTATGTTGTAGAAAATGTTGAAGCAGAACCTAGAGAAGAAAAGAGATTAAGAATCTTAAGCAATGAAGAACGCATGTATATTTATCATGAGCTACTACAAAAAAGCGTTGATGGAAAATTACGTAAAGGAGCTACAAATGAGGTGGCTTCATCAAATTCGGTTCCTCTAAGAACTGTTCAACGTATTTGGAAAAGAGCAAAAGAAAGTGAAACACGTGATGTCTCTCATAGGAAGACAAAAAATTGTGGACGTAAGAGAATTTCAATTGATGAGAATCAAATTCGTGAACTTCCTTTCAGTCAAAGAACAAACATTCGATCTTTAGCTTTTGCGTTGAAAACCAATCCAACATCGGTGTTCAGGCTTATAAAATCAGGGGCTATACGGCGTAATTCAAATGCCATAAAACCACTGTTGAAAGAAGAAAACAAAATATCTAGGCTGGAATTTTGTTTATCAATGCTTGAAGGTACACCACATGATCCAATGTTTAAGAGCATGCACAATATTATTCATATTGATGAAAAATGGTTTTATATGACTAAAAAATCCGAGAAGTATTATTTGCTCCCATATGAAGATGAGCCATATCGGACATGTAAGAGCAAAAATTTCATTGCCAAAGTTATGTTCTTAGTTGCTCAAACTCGACCACAATTTGACTCAGAAGAAAATGAAACTTTTTCGGGTAAAATTGGTGTTTTTCCGTTTGTTACCCATGAACCGGCTATAAGGTCAAGTATTAACAGAGTTGCGGGAACAATGGTAACAAAAACAATAACTTCGGTAAAGAGAGATGTGGTAAGATCATTCCTTATTGACAAAGTTCTACCTGCTATAAGAGAAAAATGGCCAAGAGATGAATTTGAGTCAACAATATTTATCCAGCAGGATAACGCAAGGACGCATATAAACCATGATGATCCTTTATTCCGTGAAGCTGCCACCAAGGATGGGTTTGATATTCGTTTAATGTGTCAGCCTGCAAACTCTCCAGATTTGAATATCTTAGACCTTGGTTTTTTCTCGGCTATACAATCATTGCAATACAAGGAAGCACCGAAAACTATTGATGAACTTATCAGTGCAGTGGTGAAGTCATTTGAAAATTTTCCTTCAATTAAGTCCAATCGTATATTTGTATCATTGCAACTATGCATGATAGAGATCATGAAAGAGAAAGGTTCCAATAAATATAAAATTCCTCATGTAAATAAGGAAAGGCTTGAAAGAGTAGGACAACTACCAATTCAAATTAAGTGTGATCCAATATTAGTACAAGAAGTCAAAAATTACTTAAACATGGAGTAATACTTATTGTAATTGGGATGTAGTCACATTTGAAAATTTCAAATAGAGTTTTTTTTTAAAAAAATTCCTAAACTTTAGCCATAAAAAAATAATGCTCCTGCACGTAACAAGTTAAGTTCCAAAACTTTAGCAAATATAGGAATTCAATAAAAAAAAAATACAATAAGAATGAACGTAAGAAATGCAGTTCCTAAATTGTAGCAATAAAAAAAGCAATAACAAGGAATTCTTCTCCATACTTATTAAATTAAAAAAACAATAACAATGACTTCTTAAATAACAACTCTTATACCTTATGCACTTAAGCCAAATCTAAAATAGATACTCCATACTTAGTTCACAAATATTTTTCAATAAAATTTTGGAAGAAGTTTTTTTATCATCTTTTTTATCACAGGTCGAAACTCAACATGGTGGGAAGATTCTTTTCTGTTTTCTTCTTCTTCTTCAGGAAATTTGTTCAAATCAAATTCATAATCTGCCTCTTCATTTAAATCAAAATCCAATACAACTCTTGATAATACTTCATCTTCGTTGTCATCTTGTTCTTGTATCTTGTCAAAAGAGTCTTCCACTATTTCTCCTTCTTCTTGCTCCAATGAGTCTTCCACTCTTTCTCCTTCTTCTTGCTCCAATGAGTCTTCCACTCTTTCTTTTTTTTGAACATCCATGGAGTCTTTTGTTGTTTCCACCAGAGCTCTTTTGTTTTGCACTTGATAATTTAAACAATGCTACTGATCCTTTTTATAGAATTTTAAGTCTTCAATTGGTAAATTTGCTCCTTTGACAAAATTTAATGCTAATACATTTTTCTATGTAACATTGGAAGCTATCATTTGAATTTAATTTTTATTGACCAGCCAATACTTTGAATAGGAATGGGAGTTATGTATGGGAATGAGAGTACGTATTAAGAAAGAGAATTTTATGGAAAATGTGGAGTGAGTTATTACATATATTAAGAAAGAAAAATTTATGGAAAATATAAAGTTGAGTTATTTAAATAGTAAGGGTATAATTGACAAATTGTAACATTAAAACATCAAAACGACACTTAAATAGGAACAAAAAAAATCTTCTAAAACGACACTTAAAAAGAAACGGAGGGAGTAATAAATTTATAATATAAACATTAAGTAATATAAACACTAAGTAAGGGTTGTCTACTGGGGTTAGGTGCGATATCCGGAAGCATTCACATGGCAGCAAACGGTTGTTGTGTTGAGTTTTTCTACAACTTTCCAGATTCAATTTCTTCTGAGAGTGATGAATCTCTACTGGATGTTTAGTTTAAACTCTTATCTTTAGGAATAGAGACTTTCATTTGGGAGAAAGACGTTACTTCTTGGTTTGAGTTGTGTGAGATATTGGAACAAATTCTAGGGTTAGCATGTCGTCGAAGTCTGTTCACATGTTGTTGTTTAATTGGGCCTTGTGTTATGGATCCAATTGTTTAAGTTAGCTTGTACCATAAGTTAGCTTGTAATGGTAATTGTTAAAAAGTCCATTAGGTTAGTGTGTTAGTTTTATTATAAATAGCATATTAGTCTCTCATATTTTGTATAAGGAAAAATAGGAAGATAAAACCCTAATTCAAAAGTGAGAGAGGTTATTTGTTATTCTTGTATAGTTGTAATCTTGTTTTAAGAGAAAGGAAAGAATAGCAGTTTATAACCAATCATTTTATCCTTGGTTAACATAAACCTTAACCCTTGTGAGTTTCTTGATCATAAAAAACCTATTATATATTGTTCTAAGGTATCCAATTCATAACAAATTGGTGCGGTGAGCGTGGAAAAGATGCCTTCAACAAAGTATAAGATTGAAAAGTTCACCGAAGTGAACGATTTCGGTCTGTGGTGCTTGAAGATGAAAGCCCTACTTGTTCAATAGGGTTGTTTGAAAGCGTTGAAGGGAGAGACGGCCATGAATGTTGCGTTGACGGCAGCTGAAAAGACGACCATGATTGAGAAAACACACAACGCAATATTGTTGAGTCTTGGTGATAAGCGACAGGTATCAAAGGAGACGACGGCGTCAGGGTTATGGTTGAAACTTGAAGGTTTGTACATGACCCAAATCGTTGGTCAGTCGACTCTACCTGAAGCAAGCCTTGTATTCATTCAGATGAGTGAAGACAAAGTGTTGGTTGAGCAGTTGGATATGTTCAACAAGTTGATTCTTGATCTTGAAAATATTGATGTGAAGATCGATGATGAAGATCAAACGTTGTTGTTGTTATGCGTTTTGCCCAGAACACATGCTTACTTCAAAGAAAGCCTCTTGTATGGAAGAGAGCCCCTGGCATTTGAAGATGTTCAATCTGCCTTGTACTCTAAGGACTTGAACGAAGGAAATGAGCATAAACCTTCAACAAGAATAAGGGAAAAAGTCAGTAGAAGTCTTATAGTGGTGAATCATTTGGTGTTCGATGCTATCATTGTAAGAAGGAGGGTCACATTTGAAAGGTGTGCCCTGAACGCCTGAAAGATCATGGGGGTAAGGATAATGGCAACGCGACCATTGTTCAAGATGATTTTGAATCATCTGATGTTCTTGTGGTTTCAAGAGACGAATCAAGAAAGGAGTGGATTATGGATTCAGGTTATACTTGGCACATGACTCCAAACAAATATTTGTTCGAGGAATTATGTGATCAAGATGGTAGATCAGTGTTATTGGGAAACAACAAAACTTGCAAAATTGTAGGTATTGGATCTGTGAGATTCAAGCTCCATGATGAGTCAATAAGGTTATTGACTGAAGTTAGGTATGTACCTGACTTGAAGAGAAATTTGATTTCTCTTGGTGAATTCGAAAAGAAGGGATATATTTTTCAAGGAGAGAAAAGTATTATAAGAGTCATGAAGGGGTCGAAGTAAGTCTTGAGAGGCGTGAAGAAACAAGGCTTGTATACCCTTGAGGCTGAAGTTGTAAGTGGTTCAACAAATGTTGCATACACGAAACTGTTGTCGAAGATAAAATTATGGCACATGAGATTGGGCCATGTCAATGAAAGAGGCCTGGATGAATGGGGAAAACAGAACCTGCTAGGGGGTGACAAAGTCGAGAAGTTGAAGTTTTGTGAATGTTGTGTATTTGGTAAATCTTGTAGGGTGAAGTTTAATAAAGGTAAACAAAGAACACACAGATCCCTTGATTACATCCATGCTGATCTTTGGGGGCCTGCAAAGAATCCTTCACATTCAGGTGCGATATATTTTCTATCCATAGTTGATTATTATTTCATAAAGTTATGGGTATTCATTCAGAAGACGAAGGATGAAACTTTTGAGAATTTCAAGAGTTGGAAGGTTCTGGTCGAAACTCAAACTGGCAGAAAGGTCAAGAGGTTGAGAACTAATAATGGCCTTGAATTCTGCAATGAAGCTTTCGACAGTTACTTTGTCGAGTCTGGGATTGCAAGGTATAAGACTGTAGCAGGTACTCCTTAGCAAAATTGTCTAGTTGAGAGATTTAATCGAACAATCCTCGAAAAGACTAAATGCATGTTGGTTAGTGTTGGATTAAAAAAGGTGTTTTACATTGAGGTTGTTTCGACAGCAACATATCTGATAAACGAATGTCCTTCGACTGCGTTAGATATGAAGACACCTGAAGAAGTTTGGTCGGGACATCCACCAGATCTCGACAAACTGAGAGTAATTGGCTGTGTAGCCTATGCTCACATTAGGAAAGACAAGGTCGGACCTAGAGCTCTGAAATTCATGTTCATGAGGTATCCTGAAGGAGTCAAAGCTAATAGGTTATAGTTCCTAGAGCCAGGTCACAAGAGGTGTATCACCAGTCGAGATGTAGTTTTCAATGAAGTTGAGATGGCTTTCAAGAAAATTGACGATGTTGTTGAAGAGATGGAATAGGGAGAAATTCCTGTTGAGGTGGAGCATATTGATGCTGAATTGCATGACCCAAATGAAGTTGAAGAAGAAGCAGAAGCTGTTGTCGAAGATGAGGAGACTCATAATGACTACCTACTGGCAAAAGACAGGTTGAGAAGAGTCATCAAGCCACCTCAAATACTTGGGTATGCAGATCTTATAGCTTATGCCTTAATATATGCAAGTGAGGTTCTGGACGAAGAACCTAGAGACTATAAGGAAGTTATGAGGAGTCGAAATAAGACTGAATGGCTGAAGGCCATGGATGATGAAATGAAATCTCTTCATGATAAAAACACATGGGAACTGATCGAGAAACCTGCTGGAGTCAGGTTAGTCAGTTGTTAATGGATTTTCAAAGTTAAGGAATCAAAGGAGTGGCGTCAAGGAGATACAAGGCAAGGTTGGTTGCAAGGGGGTTCTCTCAGAAAGAGGGTGTCTACTTCAATGATGTGTTCTCTCCTGTTGTGAAGCATAGGTCCATTCGAATATTGTTTCCCATGGTGGAACATTTCGACCTTGAAAAAATGGATGTAAAGACTGTGTTCTTGTATAGTGATCTTGATGAAACAATCCTGATGAGGCAACCTGAAGGGTATGTCGAAGAGGGGAAAGAAAAGTATGTGTGAAAACTGAAGAGATCTTTATATAGGCTGAAACAATCTCCTCGACAGTGAAATAGGAGATCCGACAAGTTCATGGCACGCATAAGTTTCATCAGAAGTCAGTTCGACCATTGTGTTTACTTCAGATTTCAACCTGGTAATTCATTTGTTATTTTGTTGCTTTATGTGGATGATATTCTAATAGCAAGCAACAATGTTGAAGATTTAATGAGGGTGAAGGTTGAACTCAATATGGAGTTTGATATGAAGTATCTGGGAGTTACGTCCAAGATTCTTGGGATTGACATTCGGAAAGATAGAAAGCAATCAAGATTATGTTTATCTCAAGAGGCATACTTGAAGAAGATTCTTGATAAGTTTGGTATGTCGAATTCAAATCCTGTTGTGACTCCAACAAACCCTTAATTCAAGTTGAGTATAGATTAGTGTCCCAGTATTGATGTCGAAAGAGCTTATATGGATAGCACTCCATATGCTAATATAGTAGGTTCTTTTATGTATGTTATGGTTTATACTAGATCTGATATAACATATGCAGTAAGTCTTGTAAGCAGGTGCATGGCGAATCCTAGAAAGGCTCACTGGAAAACATCAAAGTGGATTCTAAGGTACATAAATGGGTCTTTGAATAGAGTCTTAATTTATGGTGGAGCCTTGGGTGAAGATAGTAAAGCAAAAATCGAAGGATATGTCGACTCTGATTATGCGGGTTGTATGGATTCCAGAAAAATCTATTTATGGGTATGTTTTCACTATGTTTGGTACAACAATTAGTTAGAAAGTAACACTTCAGAAGGTTGTTGCCTTATCAACCACTGAAGCGGAATATATTTCCCTAACTGAAGCTGTAAAGGAAGCATTGCGGTTTGAATGTTTTGCAAAAGAGTTGAAACTTCAAGGTCGAAGTATCACTGTTAAATGTGATAGTCAAAGTGCAATACACCCGTCGAAGAACTCAGCCTACCATGAGCGAACCAAGCACATTGATGTGAGGATGCATTTCTTCAGAGGGGTAATCGAGCGTGGATAAGTCCAAGTGCTGAAGGTTTCGATAAATCATATTGATGCTGATATGATCACCAAGATGTTGTCCAGTTGCAAGTTTTTCCACTGTAAGCAATTGATAAAGCTGCATGAAGAAAACTAGTTTGTTTCTTGATAGAGTTTGTTCCAAGGTGGAGATTTGTGAGATATTGGAATAAATTCTAGGGTTAACATGTCGTCGAAGTTTGTTCACATGTTGTTGTTTAATTGGGCCTTGTGTTATGGATCCAATTGTTTAAGTTAGCTTGTGCCCTAAGTTAGCTTGTAATGGGTAATTGTTAAAAAGCCCATTAGGTTAGTGTGTTAGTTTTATTATAAATAGCATATTAGTCTCTCATATTTTGTATAAGGGGAAATAGGAAGATAAAACCACAATTCAAAAGTGAGAGAGGTTATTTGTTATTCTTGTAATCTTGTTTTAAGATAAAGGAAACAATAACAGTTTATAACCAATCCTTTTATCCTTGATTAACCTAAACCCTAACCCTTGCGGGTTTCTTGATCATAAAGAAACCTATTATACATTATTCTAAGGTATCCAATTCACAACAAGTTGAGTATGGGTAAGGGAAGAGGCGGCCACGGAAGAAGAAGATGCTTTCCCCCTTGTTCGTACTCTAGAAATGGTAAAACGGACGGAGAGTGTAAGCACCTCAAGGAGTGTTCAAAATAATCAGCTTGAGGAAGAAATCAAAGATGATATGGAGGTACCTATTGGTGCGACAGGCGAAGAGAATCCAAAGGTGATTGAATTTGAGAAACCCTCTAAGAAACTTTAGGTGGATGTTATAAGTGGGAACAGGATAGAAACCAATGGTATGGAAATTGAATACATTGCTCATCCTCTAGTAAAAGGTGAAATGGAGGTGATTATAAAGAAAGCTGATGTAGAATCTGAAGTCAAATTTTGGGAATCAGTCTTGATTATGTATGCCATAGGGAGAGATTTGAGCATGAATGATGTGAATCAGTTTATGACCAAGTTTTGGAACTTTGTAATGCTACCAGATATGTTTTTCATGAGGAAGAATATTTTCTGCTCAAATTCCAATCAGTCAGTGAGAGAGACATGGTGATTATGAGAGGTCCCTTCACTATTCAAAATGTTCCTATGGTGTTGAAGGAATGGAGTCCAACTTCAACTTCAAAAGAGATATGCTTTGAATGCTGCCAATTTGGGTGAAACTCCTGCAACTTCCTTTGTATTTGTGGGGGCCCAGAAGTTTAGGTAAAATTAGTAGTATGATTGGTAATCCCATATTATCTGATGAATGTACTGCAAACAAATTAATAGTTTCATATGCAAGGATCCCTGTAGAGATTGATGTTGCACATAAATTGAAGGATGTTATTCTCATTCAGGATTGTTAAGGGAATAATATACCACAAGAAGTGGAATATGAATGGAAACCTAAGTATTGTGACAAATGTCAAAAAAAACATGGCATAATTGTGCTCAGGGACAACATATAAATTTTAAACAATGGAGTCCCAAAGTTGTTGAAGTCAAAGACGTATTGCAGAAGAAAAAGAACGAAAGATGAACAGGGGTCTGCCACTAGTAATACTCCCAAAATGGAAGTGCAAGTAGCAAATGGATCCATAATACAGGTGATAGCAACCGAACACACCCCTTAGTGAATGTTGATCAAGCCAATACTTCTTGGATCCAAGTGCCTACTGTAACACGGTGGGAGAACTGACTTTAAGTAATGTTGCGGATAGCAAGAGTCGCCACCGACTTTTATTTTATCCATAAGGAAAGGGTATAAAAGAACAGGAAAGACCTTAGAGATATTTTTGGGTCCGGGGGGTAGGTTATGTAAAGGGAAGGTGTTAGCACCCTTTACATCCATGGTTATCCATGGGCTCTTAGTTACTTAGCTCACTTTAAATTGTTTTTTGAAAGTGTAGTGTGTGAATAGAAAAATTTTCAGAATAGTTAATAATAATCCATGTTTGGATGTGTAAAAACTTGTTTGAAAATTTGTTTGAAATTGTGGAAAGTTTGAAAATTGGAGTGAGCAAGTAACTAAGAGGAACCTACCCTAAAGTTTAAAGTCCTTCTTGTTCTTTATCCTTTCCTTGGTAAGACTATCCCTACTATTAAGGAGTAGGTAGTCATTACCTTGGATGTTAAGGGACATATGAGGGACAATCTGGTTATGAAGGCAACTGTGGGGTGTATTAAGCGTATATGTGGGACTATCATCATTTATTCGAAGGGACTCGATTCGTATAGGCAACCATGAGGGACTTGATGATTTTCTTTTAAAAGGGACTTGCTTTATACACCCCACTTGACCATTATTTGTAGGCAACTTGAGGGATAACCTTAGAAAGTGAGACGGCGATTAAAATCGACTTACGTGTGTGAGTGTTTAATTTAATTATCTTATATTAACATGATCTAAGTTTATTTTAAATAACATACATATTTTGCACTCCCTAATTACTAACCATAGCAAATAATAAAAAATATTTACAAATTTACATCCAGGAGCATTTACAAAATTATAATAATAAACAAAATAAATAGCAAATTAAATAAGCAATAAATAATAAAAAAATAAATAATAAGGGGTTAGTAATAATAAAATAATAATAATAATAATTTAGAAATAAGGTTAGAAACATAATAATAAAATATAATCATAAATAATAATATGGTTAGTAAATAATAAAAATTAATGAAATATATATAAAATTAATAAAGCAAAATAAATAATATAATTAGTAATAACAATGATAAATAAAATTAATCAAAATTATAACAATAATAAATCAACAATTTTTAATATAAACAATTATATTTAAAAAAAAATATGAGCAAACAATTGTTTTAATTTTACAAGTTATTAAGTTAAATTATAATTACAAAAAAAAAATTTAATTATTCAATTATTTTTTAAATAAACAGAAATTATAAAAGTATTCATATATTATGTAAAGAGAAGAACAAATTATAAGCATATTTACAAGATTTAAATTTTTTTTATTAATTCAATTATTATTTTTTAAAAGACAATGATTTAAATTATAAACATAGTGTAAAATATATTTATATATTATATGAAGAAAAGAGTTTATAATTATATTTAAAAAAAAAAATCATATACATGATAATTATGATAAGAATAGAAATCATTTTTGAAAATAGAATTAAGTTTTATTTAGAAAATATTTTTAGGGTTTAAAAAAAATAGGGCTTAGCTATATACAAAAATATTCTAATTTATATATACATATTATAAATTAAACACAAAATATAGAAACATAATTTATGAAAATATATTTTTGAAATTAAAGAAAACATACATGTTTTATTATTATTTTTATTGTTTTAGAAATAAAATTATATTTAATATAATAATATATTAAAAAACAAATAAAAGAAAGAGAGTATGAAAAAAACTTACCTGACTGGGGTTTGAACCCAGGTCAGCTTGATTCCCAACAAGAACAACAACCACCAGGCCATTGGTGCGCAGGCAATAAGTGAGGAGGAAGAGTTTGTTTTGTTGCTTGCTTGAAAAAATCCAGAAAAATAAGAAACAAAAGGCCTGGGGTGGGAGTTGAACCCAGGTCCTTTGATCATTCATACGCGTGCCTTACCGCCTGGCTGGGAGAGCCTATCTGCTTGCAAAACAACCACAAACTATAATATATTAAGACAACAATTTAAATGGGAAAAATATCAAAACATTGGTAAAGGCAGGATTCGATCCCCTCCCCCTCTTGTCAAACGCGCATGTGCTCTGCCACTGGGCCAACCATCAGTTGGTGATATATAAAAACAAGGAAAACATATAATATTTTAAAACAATATTTGAATTTCAAAACTGGCGCGAATGGCCTTCGTCTTCAACCTCCAGTCCTTCAAAATTTGCTGCGAAATTTGATACAAGCTTTCCTGCGAAATGCAAACCCTAGCAAAACCTACGAAAATGAAACTCAAGCAAAACCACATCAATTCACGAAATTGGTTAATGATTTATAATTCTCACAACTCACACAACAATTCTACGTTTCCAGAATTTATTTATATGCATTCAAATGATAAACCCTAATTGTAAGGTCATGAACCCTAACATGGCCGTTTGCGTTTTAGACACTCATCCTTCAATCCAATTGTCCAGAATCGTTCTAGGGATCAAGATAAACACATATCAACCATCAAAAACAATTTATAATACATATATTAATGGAATCGAAAAAATTGAATTCAAGGCAAAGATGAGTTCGGGTAGAGCAATATGGTGCTCATGAGATGCGTATGAATGATGATTTTGCTTCAACAATGTCCAATAAACATCTCTATGTTCTTACTTTGCCTTCAAATGCCCTGGAATCCAAAATCCGAATCTCACTTTTGGAAGAATTTTTTTGAGTTTTGAAACTTACTTTTGGCTGCTGGATTTCGTGGCTTGAGGCTAGGGTTATGCTTAGTATATATGTGAGAATGATTTAGGTCAGAAACATGGATGGGTTGTGTGAAGATTTGGTCCAAAAAATATTGAAAAAGATCATGTTGTAAAATTCAAATATTTGATCATGAAGACTTGCTATCTTTGGAGATTTTTCATAATTTTTGTATCAATCACACTTAAATATGATTTAAGATTTTCTAGAAATAAAATTAAAATTTATTTTCATGATTTTATATTTTATTTGAATTTAAAATGACTTTTTAATATAAAAATCATAATAAATAAAAATAAAATAAATAAAATTATGAATAAATTAAATTAATTTCGTGCAAGCTATTATGAAATGGATTGGGTCACAATTTGGGCAGCCCATTTGGAAAGAAATGATTTTAAACCTCCATTTTCAACATAAACCATCACAAAATTTCCCAACTTTGCAAAGGCACATCTCCCTCAATTTTAAGGGTATGAGGGTGTTTTTGGACTTTTTGGAAAGCTTGAAGAGTCCTCTAAACAACCCCATTGGTTTCAGGTCCATATCATTTGCCAATCTCAAGTTATTCCCTTTTGAAGTTGTTGACTTTTTGTTGACTTTTGAAATGACCTATAATGTCTTAGATCATATCTTTCAAATGAAGCATTTTTGGGATTAACTTTCAACATCAAAGTTGTAGAGAATTCAATTTCCTTCAAAATGAGCTTTGGATGGAGATTTGGTGATTAAGTATGTGAAAGTTATGGCTGGTCAAAGTTCAGTTGACTTTTACTAAGGAAACCCTAATTTAGAAACTCCTGATTATTGATGATCTGGAATCTCCTTGATGAATCATGATCAACCCTTGATCAAATGATGAATTTTATTTCATATACTTGATGTTGGCAAAAAATCATGAAGTTTGACTTTGGTTTGACTTTTTAACTGCATTGACTGATTTTGACTTATCTGATCATCTGACTGAGCAAACTTTTGAGAAAAGTCTT
Source organism: Lathyrus aphaca (assembly GCA_963966055.1). Classification (NCBI taxonomy): domain Eukaryota; kingdom Viridiplantae; phylum Streptophyta; class Magnoliopsida; order Fabales; family Fabaceae; genus Lathyrus; species Lathyrus aphaca. Next base: position 552,249,966 of record OZ014522.1, read on the forward strand.
GAAACTTGACATGGGGGTTCTTATACACATATAAGATGTTATGAAACTCACTTGAGGTATTGGAAGTCCATTTAGCCTGATTAAAGTCAAAACCCTAGTTATGGATGCCCTGCTTAGGAGGTGCATTGTCTGAGGGAATTGTCAACTCTTTTGACCAATTGTGAACTTTGTGAACCTTGTGAACCTTCATAAAATGTCTTATGATACTCATGGGAGGTATTGTGAAGCTTGTGAACCTTGTGAACCTCATGAAGTGACTTTGTAGACCTCATAAACCTCAGGAAAGCTTTGTAATCATTGTGAAACTTGTGAACCTTGTGAATCTTCAAGAAGTAACTTGTAGACTTCATGAACCTCATGAAAGGTATTGAAAGCATTGTGAAACTTGTGAACCTTGTGAACCTTCAAGAAGTAACTTGTAGACTTCATGAACCTCATGAAAGGTATTGAAAGTATTGGAGAACTTGTGAACCTTCAATAAGCAACTTGTGGGCTTCATGAACCTCATGCAAGGTTATGTAAATGTTGAGAAAGCTTGTGAATCTTGTGAACCTTTTTAGAACACAAAGTCTTGTATTGTGAGGGCAAATTTTGGGGTGCAACACCTACCACTTCGAGAAGCAAAGGTAAACATATTGTCATTGTTAGTAGAGAAAAAATAGACTGTCATAATGAATTTGGAACCCTAGGAGTTTGGGATGAGCCTAGTGCTCTTGATGGTGTACCATGATAATTTCTTGGAATGTTAGAGGAATAAACATTGCAGGAAAAAGTAGAGAGGTAATTGCTAGAATTAACAACCTCAACCCTGCATTAGTAGTCCTAATTGAAACTAGAGTGAAAAAAGAGAAAGCCCAAGTGTCGCTCCCGGGATTTTCATCCTAGTACAAACACGAAAGTGGCGCGGAAAGGTTAGAGTCGCCAGGCAGACATTTTTATCCCGAAAGAATGGGAAAGGTAATGTTGCACAAACCTGAGGAAGAAGGAAAGGACAAGGTCCTGCGAACCAAAGATCTGAGTTCGGGAGTCGGTTACGAATTGAGAAGGTATTAGCACCCCAATCCGTCCGCCGTACCCGACGGGATCCACGCTTGCTTGCTTTGTTTTAAAGGGTGAGAAATAAAGTGATGCTGAACAAATTCGCTAACTGGGATGGAAAATGAAATGAGAAGGGAACTGAAATAAGAAAATGGAAAGAAAAGGGGAAATGTAGGGAAAATAAAGAATGTGCTCGAACGGGCCCTACCCCGCTGCCTACGTACCTCATCGGGATAATGAGGATCAGAGTCGACGTAGTTCGCCTAACTAAGGCGGGAACTATTTGTTTGTTTTTTTTATGCTGGAAATGCGTATGTCTATGCTCAGGTGTTGCAGGCTCGTCTGGTACGAGTGCGTTTACCGTCTTGCATGTGAGACAAGTCGCCGCGAGTTCGTGTTGTGAATGAATGAGGTGAGAAGAGAAGTTCCTGCAGGATAGTTGCTTGTTATTTGTTTTTGTCTTTTAAAAGAAGTGTTTTGAGTTTATTTGTTTCATGAAATAATCCCTTGATGAGACTTGTGCATCATGATAGACAAGCTTACACCACTCCAAGATGGAATGAATGCAAGTGCTTCATGGAATAAGGCTATACACAAAGGATCCTTTCATTTATTTATTAATTGTTTTTTTTTAATTTTGTTTGAAGATGAGAAAGAATGACTCAAATTGCAAAAAGGACAAACTAAGGGGACTAAGACACAACCCTAATTTTATTTGTTTATTTATATGGGAGATCCTATGGTTAATGAGGTTTTCTAATCCTAATGAGAAAAAGGAAAAGAAGAAAAGAGAACTAGAAACTAACTTACTTCCTAAGGAAGTTAAGTTGTCTCTAAAGAAAGGGAAAGCCTAAAAGCAAAGCACAAGGTGCTAAGGAAAACACAATTAAAATGCATAAGAGATAGGAATGAAGTAATGCTTACCTCAATCTTCCCCCCTACAAAACAAAGGTTAGCATGACAATGCATATTGAAAGTAAAATCAAAGCATGAAAGTGATTAAGTACCATAAACGTCCTAGAATGAAACTAGGGTTAAAAATAAGACCTAAGTCTAAAGATGAAAGTACCTAAAGGTTACATGACTTCTAAAGTCAGTAGCTACATGATATAGGTCCCTAAATATTCTAGGATACCTCCCAAGATCAAACTATGTCAAACTATGTACAAAAAGTTCACCTAAGTTCACCTAAATGCAAATTAGGGTTTATGGATGAAATATGAGTGCATATGGCTTACAAGCATGAATTAATACATGAAATGAGTATCAAAGTCAGTAATGAATGCTTATGAAGATGGATGAATGAATATACAAACATGGATGCAATGGATTAGGCATATGGAGCAATGAGAAGAAGATATGAGAAGAAACGAACAAAAATCGCATAAGATCGCACATGATGAAAGTTAAGGAAAAATGGCATGTGAATATGCATGAAATGATTATGGGTCAGTAGCATAAAAGGTATGAGATGCAATTAGAATGCATTAATAGGCATTAATGATTTCCACATAATTAATGTTATTATTTAGAAGAAAAGAGAAACTAGTTTAGGTTACATAAGTATGCACTTTGAAACACTAGAACAAACCAAATGAGTATGGTTCAAAAAAGTGGCCTATAACTGGAATTAAGTACATAAAAATGACCTATAATAAACTCCTAAAAGCCACCAAAAATTCTCTCAAGAAAATGGCATGAATGCCTTCTTAACATTTAGGTTATGCGACACATAAACACATGAATCAACCTAGGATCTAGGTGACATGGAAAAATAGCAAAAAGCCTTTAAAAATTATGAAATTAAATCCCTGGAATAATAAATTCATTATTTTACATATTCTAAAAGGATTCCACAAAATTATGCACCAAAGTGCCAAAACAATTACTTAACGATTGGTATAGCAAGGCATGACCGCCGAAAAACACCTCCACAAAGTGGATCAAAAAGGGAACTAAAAATTATATAAAAAATGCCTAAGGAGCATCAAAATGTCACAAATTCCAGTGATTAATCACACACAAAAAATAGGTTTCACACCTATCGGGAAAAATCGATTTCGGTCCCTTATGCCAAAACATTCCTTTTTGGGACAGCTTATGATCTAAAATCCAAATTAATTATTAAAACCACCCAAATCTGGAAACAAAAATTATGAAAAATTAATTAAGAGGATGAGGATCACTCATGAATTTTTCCAGAATTTTATCTCACCTAAAACTATTTTTAATAATTGCGACGAAACGGGCAAAAAAGTGAATTTTAAGGGGAAGTGAAAGGAAGCGATCCTAATGGTTCGTAACCTAATCCCTAAGCTCCGAAATCGAAACATATCAACAAAAATCACATATATATCCAATGCCTCAGGTGGGAGGGCTCAGTATGCACCTTAAATTATATGATCCTAAGTCGCATACAACTAGAATGGTGCATTAAAGTAGAGAATCGAGATTACTTACTTGGTCGAAGTGCCGATTCTTTCACATAAAAGAAATCCAAAAAACTTCAAGTCAAACCTTGTAATCTCCCATGAGAAAAATAAATGCTCATCTTCCATAATTGCTTTGTGAAGATCCCCCATAATCGAAACAAAAACAACGGCACAAAATATCATTTGAATCCAAAGGTATCCCACAAATAAAGTGGAATACCAACCAAACGACCGTCGTTAAGATCTTTGCGAGAACCTTGAATGAACTCAACAAACGCATTAGAAACCAAAAAGAGGTGCAACCGGAAGTTGCACCTATGTCTCACAACTCAAAATCAAATAGAAAGATGAATGTATGAGTCATGGACATGCATTGAAATTTACGTTTCAAAACGGGGCAGCACTTATGCTCTAACATAAACGACATGCAAACTCAAACCGGAATCGAACAAATTTACATGCAATGAATGGCAAATGATCAACAAACATAAGTACAAGTCAAAACAAGATCAATGCATCAAAATTGCACCAAACCGAACTTAAAAAGCCTTAAAACGAAAAAACGCGTCAAAAATCACCGACTCGGAATTGAACGAAAATCGCATGGTAACTTGCAAATGTGCCAACGAATTCAAATATGCAATCGGATTATGAAAATTCCGCACGGAAGTGGTACTTTTTGGCCGATTTTATCGGCTGGCAGTAGTGAAATAGCCGAAAAAATTGTCCGAAATCGACTAAAAAGTTTACCAATGGCTCCGGAATAATCAACAAAGTCAATTTACACTATTCACATTCGCGAAAACGCGCTACGGTTAGGAAGTTACGACCAAAACATATTCTCGACACGCGATACATTAACAACATCAACAATTAAGCCTCAACCTATCCTATTTCAAATTTGCACATTGAAACAAGCAAGAATTTAAAAGTCAAGCACTTCAATCAATATCAAGTTATAATAATTAGCTCTCTTAGGAATTTTGTCAAACACCTAACATTCACCGATTATTCTATGTCAACTTTACCAAGCCTTTTCAATCATGGACCACAACAATTATTAGGATAAATTAATCAAGAATCAATCAATAATCAAATCATGAATCAATGCACATAATCTCCACAAGATTAATTCAACTTCAAAATTCAATTCAAGAAACAATTCAACAATTATTCATGAATTAAAGTTTAAGAAGCTTACCGAATGAAGAATCGACGAAGAAATTGCGAATCCGAAGGAAGTGAGACACGATCATGAACAGAGGAGAGGAGGAGAGGCCGCGCGACTGCCGGTGGCGGAAGATGGTGGTCTTACGGTGGTGAAGTTGACCGGAGGTGGTGGTTCGTGGCGGCTCGGCTACCGGAAGCTTGATTGGAATTGTTGTGTTATTGAGTTCTTGAAGAAGTTGTTGTTGTGTTCTTGAGAAAGAGTTGAGAGAATGAAATTTGATCCTTTAGAGAGGGTTTGTGAGAGTTTTTTGGTGTTTGTAAATTATGATTGAAGTTATGAGACAAATTGTGGGTCAAAAGAATATATAGTGGAGTGTAAAATGAAAGGCAAAAGGTAGAATTTCGGCTTAAGTGAAAATAACAATATCTTCGGCAAGAAATTTCGACTCTGAGCCTTCCACAATATCGTCCGCCTCTGAATCATAGTTGCAACACAAAAATAACGGACGTCATACGATCAAAATCGAGTGCGATCGATACGTTTAAGCTGCAAGACGTCACTGAATAAGTTGTTTTTTCGGCTTATTTGGTGTCCGCTACTCGAAAATGTGACGAGGCCAACCTCTTCGGAGCATAATCTCGACTCGACTTTGTCATCAAAGTTGTAGATCTATGAGTCAGTGACCTGGTGTTAAAATCTAAGCTCAACCGGACAAACGACGAGGGAGATATGAATTTTCTCGTGAAACCACTTTCAGCATTTTTCTTCGGTTCAGCACTTCAGTTTTGTGAAATAAACCAAAACGACAATCTTTGGAGCACCGTTCGAACTCACTTTTGTATTTGAAATTGAAGAGGATAAAATTTGTGAACCAACTCTTCAAGAACGGGTGATATCCGATGAAAATTGACCGAGTTATGAATTTTACAAAATCTGACAGACAGTGCACTGCATCAAAGAACCTTACTGGTAATTCGCATTTTCGAGATCCTTCCGCTAGGACCTAACCCAAACTGAATTCACATAATTAAGATAACATCTAAACGGAATTTTAGGCACCGAAACAACATCAATTCAATGAACGAGCCAAGAGTTATGAATTTTTTAGTGTTCAAAACTCACCGGTTCAGCACTGTTTTTCACTATGTCGACTCTAAAGACTCGCACATTCTGAGATCTTCTTCAAAGAATTAGTTCTCGGCCAAAACCCAAAAGTTAGAAAGGATATCAAGACGGAACTTTTGGCATATGAATCTCTCAGACATGTTGACCCAATCAGAAGTTACGAACTCTTGAATACCGCTAGCACAGTTAATCGGCGAAACCGAAATTTCAAAAACAAATAATTTCCGCCATTTTCCTTGATGAATTGGCCTCCGAGCCGAACACAAAAGTTGTAGAGAATACCGAAATAGTCTAAACTATTGAGTTTCAAGCCAAAATGAGTTTCCTAGCATAAGTTACAACTTTTGCAAACTGCACCATAAAACTGATATTCTGCTTAAACTCCTTTGAATCAACCGAGAACTTTTGGTTTCTTCTAAGATTCTTGTGCACGTTCCGCATGAAAAAATAAAGGTCAGTCGCAACCTGTGAAAGCTCAAATGGAGATGTATATTCATGTATGTTTATGATGCAATAGTGATCTAAATGCAATGCAATGTATGAAAGGATATGCTAAATGGCATGAAAATGAGAGGGCAAATTTTAGGGTGTTACACCAAGTAATAAGGAACAAGATGGGATCTAAATTGAAATTCATGTATAACTATGAGAGTCACAATAATGGTAGGATTTGGGTTCTATATGATGAGACCAAAATCACTGTGAATAAAATCATAAGTATTGATCAGCTGCTCCACTTGGACATGGTATACACCTTTGATAATAAGAAGATATGGTGCACTGTTGTTTATGGCTCCAATTTTCTTGAGCAGAGGAAGAGATTGTGGAAGGACATATATGAGTTTCTTGTGAATGGAATATGGTTGTCGTAGGTGATGTTAACAATTTTTGTAGTGCCTTGGATAAGATTGGTGGGATGGAGGTTGTAGAGAACGAATACTCAGGTCTCACCACTATGATGAATACTATAGGACTACATGAAAAAGAGAGTGAGAGAGAGACTTTTTTACCTGGTTCAACAAGCATGAGAGGGAGCGATTTACTCTATGATTGATAGAGTTATTGGTAACATGGAACAGATACAAAACAACATGGGAACCACTCTTAAAGTTACGGATACATGAGTTTCAGATCATGCTCTTTTGAACATTGTTGCACCCTCAAAATTGCCCTCACATCTTCAAGAAAATTTGTGTCAAAAGGTATCCTCATGCTCATAGGAGTCTCAAAAGCTCAAAGACTATTCAACGATTGAACATTTCAGCTTAGGAGGGTTTTAATTCTCTCAAAGGAAATTGAACTTGTAAGGCCTCGAGTGGACTTCATGGTGTCTCATATGTATCAAAGTATCTCCATGTCAAGTTTCAAGTCTTGTTTCACAAATTTTCCTGCCCTATTGTTAACAGTCACATTAATTTTAAACTTGGTCTTTACAAAATATTTGGTTCATTATTACTGACATTTTAACAGTAGTTAATTTTGCTTATTTAAAAATATACAATAGTTTACTTTAAACTATTTGTATTTTTAAATAACCAATAGTTGTTTGACCTTCATATGCTTTCAAGTACATTTTTATCTTAAATGGATGAATTGACACAATTGGTAAGGAGGTAAGCTTTGCAAATATAAGGTCACGGGTTTGAATCTTGCATATACTATTTGTGACTCTTTTTTTGTTACTAACTTTATTTCTATTTTCAAAAATAATATTTTTTATTTTTTTATTTATTTTAATTTTCGTTTTCCTAATTTAGGTTTTTTTTAATATTTATTTTTAATTTATTTTATGTATTTTCATAAAAAGATCCAACATAAATCATACTTTCATTTTCTTTCCAAAACATCTTTAAGACAAGATCATCAAAAGTGGGAAAGAGATTGACTATAGGGACAATGATCTCTCATTTAAGGAAACTTAGAAAACATGTTTTCAACACATTCACTCCTCATTATAACTCTTTGTTTCTTTCCATGATTTATCCTCTCCTATAAATACCACTCTTCACCAACACACAAGGAAAGAGAGTAGCCTCCAAAGCTAGACCAAAAAATCTCAAAATTTCAAAAGAATAGTATAAATTCGTGTTCCATTTTCCAGGCGGATTCAAGGCCAACCATTCCATACAACCCCTGAGATATCAAAGAGTAAGTTCAGATCAATAACAATGATCAACCATGCCTGAAACATGCATATCATTAAACTTCGGTTGCATCATGTTCGTGAATTTCGTATTTTATTTTATATTATGTTTTGATTTAAACTAATGATCTCATTGTCTTCCTAAGATCTAATAGAACATGTTTAACGCATCACATGAAACCAAAGATCCCGGGTTCGATCACATCCTTTTGCATTTTCGTTTTATTTTCACTTTAATCAATCTTTACTTTATTTGTTTGTTTTTAATCAACTTATTTAATTAGTTTTAATCTAATAAAATCATAAAACCAAATAAAAATTGAAAAACCTTAGAAAATAAAAAATGGATTTAAATTTTCTTTATCAAATTAATATTTAGATTTCTACTTCATAAATTTTCTTTTACATAATAAAATTAAAATAATAAAAATAATTTAATTTAGACTTAGATTTCTTAAGTAACTAATTTGTAATTAAATTATAGCAAGGTTTTTTCCTTTTCAATTAAAAAAATCGCAAAAAGATAAATTTTGATTTCCTTTTAATTTGTAATTATTTTCTTTTTTAAACACAATTTAAAAAAAATATAGTAAATTTAGTTTTAGGTTTTTGGACATAAACTTAATTTAATTAGACTTAATTTCTTTTTTAAATAACTTTGACATTTGTTTTTTATTAACTATAATTAATTTAGAAATTAATTAATTAATTTTTTTAATAAATAAAAAAAATAACAAAAACAATTAACTTAGAAATTCTTTGGTTTTTAATTAGTTTTCTATCAATTTTGTTTATCTTTTATTTATTTAAATTTTTTAGAGAAAATGTATATGTTGCACTTTTAAATGTAATGGTGTAGTTTTTGTTTCTCATACGATTAAATAACGTAACTGTCTCAAAGCCCTGTAATATCGTAGATTTATTTTCCTCGCACCTTATATTCTTATGTTTGTATGTATATATATTCAACTGGGTAGTAATTAGGCGTGTATGGCAACACTTAAAAACAAACGCTAGAATAACCGTAACAACTAAGAAAAAATAACTGAATAGAACACACTTGCACACTTCACCTCTAGGATAATCTCTCCTGTTGCCTTTCGAATAATGGTCATGTCCCTCGAACGTAGGGATACCTTAGCACGTTTCCTACAAATAAAATCATCATATTCCCTTCGGTAAAGGATCATAGTCTCTCGATGTCCCTTCAAGGTTGCATATGATAAATGATCTAGTCTCTCGAAAAATGATGATAGTCCCTTCGAAATGCTAAGGTATTCCTATATGTTGCTTTCTATGACCATATGATGACCCTACCATGTCCTGTACATCCAATGAAAAGACTTCTTACCAACTAATGGTATGGATAATCTCTTTCCTTTAAAACGAAAGAAAAATAAATAGAAAAAGACCAAAAATTAGGAGGGTATTAACTCATAGCATACTTGCTCCTAAAAACATTTTATCACTATACTTTGAAAACAAAAATAAAACAAATATTTTTTGCCTTACAATAAGCACATATGAGTATATTTCTCAAACACTTTGCAAACTCCCTTGAGGACGGAAACAAGAGAGAATGCAAAGTTTACCTTACAATAGGCACCTTTTCAAATATTCTTCAAAGCATCACACACACAATTTTCAAAAGTAAAAGTGAGCAAGTAAGTTAGGAGCTCATGGATAACCTATGGATACGAAGGGTGCTAACACCTTCCCTTCATATAATTACCCCCCGAACTCAAAACTCTTTTTAAGGTATTTTCTGTACTTTTTCCCTTTCCAAATAAGTTGGATAAAATAAAAGACGGTGACGACTCATGCTTAACCGCAACATTTCGCTCTGTGAAATAAAAATAAAAAGTAGAAAGTCCAGTTTGTAAAACCAATGTGATTACAAACATGTTGTAGGTTAAAAAGGGTAGATTTAAATTGCAAAATGTTGTAGCTAATATTGATGCTTTTCAAGAAGTTATAAGAAACCAATGGGTTTTACCTGTGAATAGGAATGTTATGTTTATTATGTGGAAGAAGCTCAAGACCTTGAGAAGCACTATAAAAGAGATTAGCAAGCCTTTAAGTGAGGTTAAATAGTAACTTTACAAGGCCATATTAGATTTGAAACAAGCCCAAGACATATTGATGCTTGATATGATGAATAGTGAGCTAATTGGAAAAACAAAGAGTTTTACTTGTGAAATTATCATGCTGACAATCTTGAAGAGCAATTGTTGTATCAGAGAGCCAAAATCAACTGGATCAAACTGGGGGATGGAAACAACAAGTTCTTTCATGCTTCCATCAACCATAAAAATAGCAGGACCTCTATTAAAGCTCTGACAAATAAATATGGTGGTGTGCACAATGTGCAAAATGAACTAGAATATCAAGTCAGATCTTTTTACACAGAGTTGGTGGGAAAGGCTTCTAGTAGACTGAAGACTATTAACCTGGTAGATATGAGAAGGGGCCCTCAACTTAATTTGGATCAAAGAATGTGGTTGGAGCAACCTATTTCTGATCAAGAAATTAAGTATGCTCTCAATGGCATCAATGATAACACAGCTCCAGGTATTGATGGATATGGAGCTAAATTCTTTAAGGCCTCTTGGGAAATTATTAAAGATGGTCTTATGAGGGCAGTTAGAGAATTTTTTTGATTCAAGTAGAATTTTAAAAGTTGTGAATTATACTCTAGTTACCCTCATTCCAAAAATTGTCAATGCCTCCATTATCAAAGAATATAGACCTATCTCTTGTTGTTCCACTTTATACAAGATAATATCTAAGGTCATAACCAACAGAATGAGTAAAGTCCTTGGTAGTGTTATAGATGATAGCCAAGCAGCCTTTGTCTCAAGAAAGCATATGCAGGATCACATTCTTCTGGCCACTAAGCTTATTAAAGGTTATAACACTAAAATAGGGTCTCCAATGTGTATGATACAAATGGATCTCCAAAACGATTATGATTCAGCTGAATGGTGTGCTTTAGAAGTCATTCTGCAGGAAATGAGCTTTCCCCCTAAATTCATCAGATAGATCATGACTACAATCACAACAGTGTCATATAGATATAATGTAAATTGTGACGTCACTGGCTTATTATAGGCCAATATAGGTTTTAGGCAAGGGGATACCCTCTCTCCATTGCTCTTTGTGGTAGTTATGGAATATCTTAGTAGAAGACTCCAAAGATTGAAAGAGAACCATGACTTTAACTTCCACTCCAAGTGTGAGAAGCTGAGTATCATCAATGTGAGTTTTGTTGGTGATCTTTTGTTGTTTGTGAGAGGGGACTCAATTTCAGTGGAGTTTCTCATGGAGACTTTCCAAGACTTCTCCTCTGCCACATGCCTTGTAGTAAATCCAGCCAAATACCAAGTTTTTTTTTTTGGAATGTTGTTGACCAGGAAAAACTCCAAATCAAACAAATCATTGGTTTTGCTGAAGGTATACTCCCATTCAAATATCTTGGAATCCCTTTTTCAATTAAAAAAAACTAATTGTTAGTCAATGTCTTATCTTGGATGAAAAGATAACTAGTAGAATAAAGCATTGGAGCTCCAAGCTGTTGAGTTTTGCAGGGAGGCTGCAATTAATTAATAGTGTTATTTTTTCCACATCAAACTATAGGATTCAGTGCATTCCTCTCCCAAAAGAAGTGATTGCAAAAGTTGAAGTCACCTGTAGGTCTTTCCTTTGGTCTAACAATGATACTATAACTAGAAAATCACTTATATCTTGGAAGAAGGTTTGTCAACCTAGGGAAAAAGGGGGTCTATATGTGATTGATTTACAGGTGTGGAATATTTCTTGTATGGCAAAGTTGTTATGGAATCTTTGTACAAAGGAAGACAGTCTATGGATCAAATGGATCCATAACTACTATTTGAAGAATCAAAACATTATGCAGGTGCCTATCAGAACTGGTTGCTCTTGGATTATTAAAGGAATCTTGAAGCAGAGGCTTAATCTCATCCAACTGCCTATCTGGAATAGTCTTATGCAGCAAGGAAAACTCAAAACCAGACTTGTGTATTTGGCCATGAAGGATGATATGAAGCAGGTCAATTAGATGCATTTGGTCACCAATAGTTGTGTGAAGCATAGGGAGGTCCATACCCTTTGGTTAGCATGTCATGGGAGGCTTGCTACTTAGGACAAGTTGTGTAAAATGAACATGATCCAGGTAGATACTTGTTGTTTTTGTGGAGAAAAGGAAAAAATCAACACCTTTTATTTAGTTGTCTTAAAACTATACAAATTTGGCAAGAACTTTTGGATTGGCTTGGAGTAATTCATGAACCTCAGGCGTGGAATGATGAGTTGGAATGGTTGATCAGGAAGTGTAATGGTAAAGAGTGGCGTGCCACTGTGTTGAAGAGTGTCATAGTAGAGACTGTTTATACAATGTGCATTCATAGGAATGATGTTAGTTTTGGTCAGCCAAGTGATAGGGCTAAGGTGGTTCCTGATATTGTTAACTGTGTTTTGCAGAGATTGTGGGAAAAACTCCATCTTAGAAAATATAATAGCATGCTTATGATGTCTTAGTTGAGTTTGGGGTCTTGTATTGATTTGTTTTGTGGGTTGGATCAGTTGATCGCCATGTGCTTGTATTGTTTTTTGGCTTAGTAATATATTTTGCTTTTTCCAAAAAAAAAAATTATAATATGATACAAAATATAATATAATATAATAATAATATTTAAATAAGTTGTTTGACATTTTTCTAATATTAATATTTCCTAATAAATATTTTTTTTTTAAATTATATAAGATTTACTAACGTAGATCCACTTATTTTTATGAATGTCTATTTTAGCAATCCCTTAACTAAAAATTCATTAAATGGACTTAAGGTGCATGTTACTAGAACACTTCTTCATAAAAAAAAAGGTGTAGTATAGCAAACCCCACAAGGATTTGCTATAATACACCAACTTATTTTTGTGAATGAGTGTTTTAGTAAACTTTATCTAAAAAAGGATTAAATGCATCCTAAGGTGCATGTTGCTAAACTCATATAAAAAAGTCGAATTAAATTTTTAAAAAATTATATCAAATTCGAATCGAAATTTGAGATGAACCAATTATTATAAAGATAAGTCGAATTAAAATAAATTTGATTCGATCATATTGATTTTCGACTCAATTTTTATCCTTATTATAATATTAATTGAAGATAAAATATCTGAAAATAGATTGTAATTAATAATGGAAAGAAAGATGATAGTATATAATAAAATTAGCACCGACGGAAAAAGCATAGTAGTCAGCGCCTCTGCAACAGCCAGAAAGCCTCTCAGTGTCAAACCAAACCACTTCACAAATTCATCAAAAACCATTGAATTGAAGAAACTCAAATTAGGGTTTCACAACCATGGAAGATTTCAGATCCAAATCGTACGGTGACGGAAGGATGCAAATTGAACCCTACTCAGCAACATCAGCACCTTCAAACGGAGCTACAGCTACTAGTGTTTACGGTATGCAAGATCTACGCTGTTACAGTGCTTCTTATGCTTCCTCTGTTCATCCAGCACAAACACAGAACCAGATGAGTAATAATAACAGCGATGTTAAGTTCAAGAAAGGAAAATCGACAAATGGTTCGGCTTCGAAAAGTTGGAGCTTCAGTGATCCTGAGATGCAGAGGAAAAAAAGAGTTGCTAGTTACAAAGTTTATTCTGTTGAAGGTAAACTCAAAGGTTCGATTAGAAAGAGTTTTAAATGGATTAAAGATAGGTGCAACAGAGTTGTTCATGGTTGGTAGTGTAAATTTTGATGATGATGAATTGAAATTAAACCTATTTTAGGTTATGAGTTAGCGTCTGAATGGAAATTTCAATTAGGGTGTTTTATATATATATTTATATGTATGAATAATTATTTGTTTGTCTTGTTTATTTTATTGGTAAGTGTTTATGTTAATTGCTGCAATGTAAACTAGTTATTGGATCATTGATTTGGATTGTAATATGGAAGAGAAATTGTGATTCATGTTTTCTTCGATATGTAGTTTGTTTCTTATGTAAAGAGTGTAAAGTAATAATCTTTGTTTGTTTTGTTATGAAATGGGAAGGTTTACTAGTAGTCCTTTTTAACATTCATGCATGATTTTGGAAGGTGAATTTGTTTTGGTAAACAGAGTGTGATATATGTTGTATTGCAGTTCTTTTTAGAGATAGTTAATGTTCATGACCAAATTTCATGAATGATTCTTCATAATTTGCAGTGTTGAAGCAAAGGAGTAGTTCTTATTTGATTGATTAATAAGATTTGATATCATGATTCATTAAGCAACTAGTTCATTAAATGAAATTATAGGAGTAAATCTTATTTAGATTGCCTTAGTTGTATTACCATTAGAACCAATGACTCGCCGATTGTTAGCTGAATTCTCTACTTAAATCATATGATAAGAAGTGAACCCACTTATACTCATCCGAATTTGTCCCGAGTTTGATGGGAAAAACCATTTTTAATTGGATTTGGGTTTAGGTTTTCTCCGATTACAAAATATGGGGATGAATTGGATAACGAGGCATCACATCTCGTATGAAAACATTCCATTTATATTAATTTATATTTTACAATTTTGTTTTGGTAATGCTTTTGAATTTTTATTTTTTATTATTATAAATGTATGTTTGAAATTTTGTGATATTATTTAATTTTTTATTTGTAATGTAATTTAATATTAAGGAAAAAAGTCATTTCTACTAAAAAAACATTAATTGTCTTAATTCAATTCAAACGGATAAGGTTAAGGTTTAATTTTTCATCTACAACGGGATCCGGATGGAGAAAAAATAGTTTATTAGGACGTCATCTCAGTCAAAATAGAAAAATCAATAGTTAACTAGAAATGCTAATAATACTTTCTTTTTAACATTCTCTTAAATACTCACTCTCTTATTGATTGAAAAATGTGTGGGATTGCCACTTTATGTGGAACCTATTTTTAAAATGAGAATCTCACACATATTTTAATCAATGAGAAAGTAAGTGTTTGAGAAAGTGTTTAAAAGAAAGTGTTGCTAACATTCATATAGTTTATTCTCCTTTTTGTATTTTCTCTGTAAAAGTTTTTCAATTATTTTTGGCTATCTATGAAAATGTCATGCATTAATTATTTAATAGTAAAAGACAATTTAATTAAGAATATATTAGTAGTTATATTATCTCTAATATACATAAGTATCATTTTAATAAATGTGAAAATTTTTTTTTTTTATATAAATAAGATTGGAAACTGTGTTTAAAGACTGGATCGGTCATCAAACCGACGAGGATATTGGATCACTAGTTTATTGGTTGAATCACTAAGTCACTAGTCGTAGCATGATCAAACCGGATAACTCGGTTGAATAAATCGATATCTATAACAAAATTATATAGGTATAAAACTGGTTGAATCAGACGATTCAGTCTCTACAAAATATAACTAACACTTATTAAAGTTTTTTAAAATATCTCATAAATTCACACGATCATAATCTAAATTCAAATTTTAAATAAATATATCACACATAACAAAATAACAAAATTGTGTAAAATTACAAAGTCTAATTACAAACAAAATCTAATTGCAATATAATTTAATTAAATAGTTTATAATAAAATAACTTCAATGTGTATCAAATTTAGTTCAAAGGGAAAAAAATTGTTTCGATATTGGGATCTCCTTCTTTAATATTAAAATATTTTGCAGTGAAATCAACTGCATCCGCAATAGTTTTTTTGTCAATGATATCATTATTTTGTTTTATTTTTATATTTTTATTTTGTTTATTTTATTTTATATTTTAATTTTAATTTTAATATTTATTTCATTTATTATTTTAATTGTTTAATTAAAAAAATTTAAAAAATAAAATAAAAAATGCAATTGAACGGCCGGTTTATGAAAATCGCCAGTTTTTCGGTTTTCCCGATTTACACCAGCTTTTACCGGTTCGTACAGATTCATTGACATAGACGGTCCAACATTTGAACCAAATCGATTATCTGACTGGTTCCTGGTTTGATTGGTCCGATCAACCGATCTGATCCGATTTTTAAAACGGTTAGAATAGTACGGTCATTTATCATAGATGTTTTTGACAACAATGTTGTTACTTTCGCGTCAAAAAAAAAAACAATGTTACTTCTCTAATAGTAATACTGTAATAATTACTGGAAAAAATCCAAATTTCATATTAGCAAGATAGAACTCATAAAAGATTTTTATAGATTGATATTTTTCACTTTATCAATCGATTTTGTAGCTAAACTCTAATTTTAATATGGTGTCACGAGTTTATCGATTCAGATCATCCACCATTTATATATATACACCAAGTCTGAGATGTGTTGGTCGCAAGGGTATATTAGAAAAATCAAATCTCATATATCGATAATTTGGATCATTCACCGTTTATATCCACGCACCAAGCCAATAACGTTGGGCGTGACAGAATGTACATTGGAAAAAATTCAAGTCACATATTGGCTAAAGGTAAAACTCATTAAGAATTTATCTAGAGTGTCATCCATCACTTTATATAAATCAAATTTTAATTCTAATGTAATAGTGTGTTTGTGTTGCTTATGTTGCTTTTTTTAGTTGAATGGATATCTTAATAGAGATTCTTTGATAACACATGTTGCCTTTGGCGTCTTTGTTGTCTCTTCACAATAGATGTCGATATAGGATGAACCAAGGATGTTAGATAGATCAAGGATGTTAGATGCATGCAAGCATCATAAACTAAAAAAGAACAACCATCTAAGGAGAGAATCTAGGATCATTTAGCTATTAAGAGATATACAATTTAGCTTGACGCACTCCATGAGCCACTACAATTTTCAAACTTTGAAATAAAAATTGGTAAGAATATTTTACATGATATTGATTTTCAAGTAAAGAAAACAAAAGGGTCCAAGAAGAATGAAGAGTGGGGGTGTTGAGAATGGTATTAAGTTGAATGTTTTCTAAATTAATATAAAAATATATATATTTAAATTTAGAATGTTCAATCTTTAATTCAACAATTAAAAATATCGAATACAGAAAATTATGATTTCCATGAATCTGATCTCATGAACCTACAAGTTTTAATAAACTATTTAGGAGTGAAAATAAATCATACAAATTAACATAGTTCTCTTGTCTATCCACCTAGGCTATGCTTATTTTTAAATAGAAAATTCATTAAAAAAAAATAATTTAAAAAACAAGACCACAAGCCATAAAAAATGATATAGGTTTATTTGATCTATTTAAATAAATATGAACAATTTTATTATTATTATTATTATTATTATTATTATTATTATTATTATTATTATTATTATTATTATTATTATTATTATTATTATTATTATTATTATTATTATTATTATTATTATTATTATTATTATTATTATTATTATTATTATTATTATTATTATTAAAATATAAATATATAATTTAATTTTTTTGAAATAATTTATGAAAATAGACTAATAACATGGTATATGGTTTGAACAATATCATAAATTAATTCCATAAATTCTTTCAAACAAATACTCTTGCAAAATTTATGTTACTACATAAATTTGACAAGTCAATTCTTATTGATCTTTTTATATAAGCTTAAACAACTGATCTTTTTATTTATTAGTCTATTTAAATATTAATTGAATTATTTTTTACAATATTTAAATAAAATGGATTTAAAATAATTTATTAGTCTATTTAAATATTAATTGAATTATTTTTTACAATATTTAAATAAAATGGATTTAAAATAGATTAAAAAGTTAACGAGACATTGATTTAACTATATTTCAGACTTAAACTTAAACTTTTTCAACAAAAACATATTTAAATTTGAAAAAATTTAATTGGCCCGAGACTTTTCGCCCCTCTTACATTTTAGTCATTCTTTACAAGAGAATTGATTTTGTGATATGATGGCTGGAATTTTGTAGAAAACAGCCTGAATAGGCTGTATTTTATGATGTTGACATGATTATTACAGGCACTTTTGCTTTTTATTTGTTATAAATATGTTAGTAGACGATGGTCTCAATTTAAATGGATATGTTTGGTTAGTTATTTTCCTTGTATAATTTTGTTTCTTTTGATGATCAATCAACAACCGGCATCTTTCTGTACGCTTGTCTGGATATGAGCCTAACCTGTCTTGCAAGTGTATTATAAATCAATAATACTTCATGTTTAGTGGGACACATTCAATGAAGTTGTTTTTGCTATTAATATTATTCCATCAATATGTTGCTCTTGATTGTACTATATGTAAACAATATACAGTGTACGCGGTTAGTTCTGCATAAAACCAAACAAATTATCTAACGTCTGAAACATAACAAAATACCATTGCCACCTCATTGTTTAGAAGAATATAGTACTACTAGAGAAAGGGAAGGTACAATAGAACTTAAAAAATGGATACTAGAGAAAGGGAAGGTACAATAGAACTTAAAAAATGGATACTAGAGAAAGGGAAGGTACAATAGAACTTATAAAATGGATACTAGAGAAAGGGAAGGTACAATAGTACAGCTTTTAACAATTTCAATACAACTTTCTTGGTTCCCAGTGGCATTAATAGAATTTAGAAACGAACTTGGTGAAATAAGTTCCCATTCAAGATTAACACCTCTAAATCTAGTTTAATGACAACCTTTTACAGATTAAAATCATTTGTCATACAGGAAAGCTGATGAGATAATATGATTTCAGCTTGATAGAAACCAGACAAGGTAAAATATTTGAGTTTCAATTACCGGAATAATTTCCAGATACTTGCATAGTGGAAACTAAAGGAACTTATCCAACAAGAATACAATGTCAATGGCTAATTACATTTGATAATTTTGACCTTTGTGGTCCACGTGACCTGCAAACATCTGGTATATACCAATACAACAACTCACAGGAAAAGATGTTAAAAATTTTGGTGTTCCGGCCAGAAGTGAAGTGCCAATTAAACCTGAACTTCACAGAAAAGCACAATCCCTCGATTGAGCAGACGAGTTAGCAACACAGACCTGAATTTTCAAGTTCAGATCCAAACTTCACAGCTCAACTTCACAACACAAAGCAACTTTTGCTTTTGTGTGATGGCTATCAACTCACAAGATGAGAAGGTGAGATATTAATAATGGGTCCTCTCATCATTTTCTAACTGCAAACCATCCATGCCTCTAAGGGCACTTTCATAATTATTGGCTTGAGAAGCATTTCTTCCAGCCCGTGTTACTCTCTGAGGATCAGAAGACCCGATCGGTGAACTTCTTTGTCCACCCAAAATTCTGTGTGCTGCTCCAGGGCTAGCCTCAGCAGTGCGTGTACGGACATCTGATTCAGCACCAACAAATGCATCACGACCACTAGAAACAGCAACTCGCCGGGATGATCCACTTGACTGACCCAAGACATTGGCACTTGATAGCTGCAAGATCACATATGAGGCAGTTACTGAATTTGCAAAAACAGACCTATTGCTGTTGCACGTGAAATATGGCATAGAATTAAATTTAGAATCATCGTACAGATCCATGACGAATAATTACGAGTGGAAAAGGAACTGCATACAAAATATGCACTCTAAGGCTTTGTTTGGGGGGAGGGGGCTTTGGAGAAAGGGGAGGGAGATTTACAGAAAAGAGAGGGAGGGAGAGCTTGGAGAAAAGGAAGGGGAAAATGGAAGTGGAAGGGATTATAGTGCCCACCTAACTAAAAAAAATCCCTTGCATGAGAGCTCATTTTTATCCATAGTAAGAATAAAATTCTCATATATGTGGTAACTAAAAAAATGAAAGTAGGAAGATTTTAGAGCTTTGGCAAAATCTCCATATGCTTTCCCTCCCCTCCTTCCAAATCCCTCCCCTCCTTACTCCCAAATAAAGTTTAAATGACTCAGCAAAACATACTCAATACCAGCAGAATATATGGTGACTGAAATCCTGTAATGAGAAACTTACAGTATTCAAAATGGGTCCTGACATTCTGCGCCTCGAGGAATCCACTGATACCATACCAGGGGGTTGCCCTTCTTCTGCTCCTGTAAAAGAAAGAACATTAAAAATGTCTAGCTAAAAAGCTAAGAAGATCATATAAACTTATGAAGTTCAAGAGACGTGTCATTGCAAAAATTACTTCAATGGGTAGATGAAAAATACTGAGTAAATACAATATCAGAAAGCAAAGATTGATCACATCAGACAGTAAGCCACAAAGGCATGCTAACGTATATAAATAAATATAAGAAATCATATTCTTCAGAATTTTCTAGGGTCTTAATTTTAGGGCAAGGAGATGGCAACCTATTTCAGTGCCCGAAAACCCACCAGGGTCAAAAAGTACATACAGGGCTCACATTTATCTCGCCCCATAGACATGAGAAGAGACTCAAACCTGCAAACTTATTAGGTACAAGATCCTACCTTATTAGAACTACACTTGACCAACCCCTTTAGGTTCCATTTCAAAATTAAACTCACTGAACACAATGTGATAAATGAACAACAGCAGCAAAAAAAAACCAAGCTTTATCCCACTAATTGAGGTCGGCTACATGGATCAAATTACGCCATAATGTTCTATCTAAGACAATATGTCTATCATATCTGTTAATCACAAAATCTTTCTTGATAGCTTCTCTTATAGTTTTTCTAGATCTTCCTCTACCTCTAATTGTTTGACTACTATCCATCTGATTTACTTTCCTTGCAACACAATCTACAAGTCTTCTCTTTACATGTCCAAACCATCTAAACCTATTTTCCATCATCTTTTCCACTATAGGTGTTACCTCAACACTCTCTAATGTGATCAGAAATAAAAATATTGAAGACCTATCACACTTATGGGAGATCTTAAATAAAGTACCTGTATGTCTGTCAGCATTGGTAACAGCAGGTGGCATTGCAGAACTGGTTCCAGTACCAGGAATCTAAACAAAGATGCACCTATGAGTTACATCTATTTCAGATGAAATGATAATCACAAATGGGGTAGAAAAAGAAAAACACTTACAATGGCCCGTGCTGGAGGAGTGGCAAGCTGTGATTGCTGATACTTCAAGATGGTCCAGTCAAACACGTAATCAAACTGGAATCCTGTTGAAATGTCAATTTAATAATATATGCAAACTCAAACAAAGATCCTACATAGACTCAAATGCAACGTTTAAGAGAGTATATATATTATAAATTTAAGAAATGAGGGAAAAGCTATCCTTTCTATATGATAATATTTTCAAACCTTCACGAATAAACAGGTCGCGGAATATCCTTTTGAGATAAGCGTAATCTGGCTTATCATCAAACCTTAATGAGCGACAGTAATGGAAGTAAGATGCAAATTCTGTTGGATAACCCCGACACAAGGACTGGAATAAGCAGTAAATTCTTAGTATAGGTCATGAAGGAGTGGATAATATAAGCACTAGAAAAGACTGAATAACAATTTAACTTACTTCAATCGATGTAGAAACCTTTTTTTCACTAATTTTCTCATACTTCTGTTTCTTGGTTCCTGCTTTAAGTCCCTGCCAAGGAAGACTACAAACAAAGAAACACAAATCAGATAAAGTACACAGTGCTAGCAGACACTAAAGTATAGGTAGGAAGTAATAATCACCTCCCTCTCAGGAAGTACATCAAAACATAACCAAGAGACTCTAAATCATCTCTTCGACTTTGTTCTGTCCATCAATCACCAGAGAAGTAGAAGCAATATTAGATAACAAAATTTAATCATTCAAAATACAAGTTGAATGACGGGTCATAACACATACCAATGCCAAGGTGAGTATTCATGCTAGCATATCTTGCAGTTCCGGTCAAATTTTTATTTTCCCTGCAGTGTTGATGATTGAACCGATTAAACAAATCGCCCCAAAAATTATTTTCAAATAGTAGCAGCCAGGTGTGCACTCAAAATAAATGACTGAAATATTGATGATATTGCCGATAAGATTCATAACCTGAGCCTATGAGCCTAGTAGAATCTAGAAACCAGAAACTTAAGTGAAAGGAAGTGTTAAAACAGTATGCATATATTATAATTCCCCCCACCAAGGCACCAACCCATCAGCTAATAAATTATATCTTACAAAAACAATGGTATCAGTGCAAAATGAAAAGTTGATCACAAATATGAATGGTGTTAGGAGGAATAGATCACAATGCAAATACATGCATAAAGTTCAGTTTTTCTTATAACTGAGAAGATTTGCTTGCAGATTCAGGCAATGGAGAAGAACCACAGCTTCAGGAAATGTCGTGCACTAAATTTCTACTATCAGGAATATAATTTACAGACATTCAATGACTAGAAGTCAACAGAGCATTATTTTGCGCAGCAAGTTTAGATTGAAGTGTAGTCTCTTTACTCACAATTTACAAGTTAGGAGTCCTGGTCTAAGTAGACAGAACGACGTACTGATACCAGGGATATGATTATAGGAGACCTCAAAGAATATTGTTATTGTATAGCTGTAAACAGTAACTAAGCAATAATAATGATGTGGATTAACAAGAAAGAGTATATGTTAGCACATCCTCTCTAATCTGTGTTCTTTTCAAATTTAACAGCTATGCCGTACATAAGTTATAACTTCCATCAGATAAATGTGGTTCCTACTAGACTAGGATGCTTTTACTATGCTATCAAGACTTTACAATAGGAATAACAAAGATAAGTACTACATTTAATGCATACCAACGGAATTGTTGTACCTGTAAGGAATGTGTTGATGGGTTGAACTATCTCTGTATTTCTTAGCCAGACCAAAATCAATAGCATAAACCTACATGCACATCGATAGGCATTAAATTTTCAAATATAGAAAACTAAAAATACCATACAATACATTCAAAATACGTATTTTAACAAGATTAAGCACCTGGTTCGCACGCCTTCCTAACCCCATTAGAAAATTATCTGGTTTGATATCTCGGTGTAGAAATGATTTCGTATGAATGAACTCAACCCGGTTAATCTGGAGAAAAAAATAGGGGAGTTCTTAAAAATTACTAAGAGAAATGGCAGCAGAAAAAAAGATAGTTTGCGAAGTCATCCAGTGCCTACCATTTGATCAGCAAGCATAAGAACTGTCTTCAGTGATAACTTTCTACTACAAAAGTTAAAAAGATCTTCAAGACTAGGTCCAAGCAGATCCATCACTAAAACATTGTAATCTCCCTCCACTCCAAACCATCTAACATTTGGAATTCCAGCTGTCAAAATCAAACTTGAGTTATAACTGACAAAAAATAATAAATAATATTTGGGAAGGTATGTCCTTATGCAATTGCAAATTGCACAAAGCACAAAAGAAAAAAGAAAGATAAGATAATGAATATGAAGATTGTCATTACTTCCTCCCTGGAGAATTCTGTACAACTTCGACTCATACAGCAACTGAGGATGCTTAGTCTTGACATTTTCCTATTTAAAAGCACAGCAAGGAACAGAAAAAATGAAAAATTAGCTCCACTGCACACACTTAAAGACATAAAAAATCCAGACAAAAAACCAATACTAGTAATGTTAAGTCATAACAGTATGTCATTTTTTCAAGTTAAATTCCCAACCAAAAATATCTGTAACGATCTTGAATTGTTACATGCAAATGTTTTGCTGAGGAGTGAGTTGAATGAACTCAATTGAATAAACAAGGTAGGTTTCACGCTTATCCCCTCCACTAACCTTTTGAGCAAACTTCTTTATCAAGAAAATATGAGAACACCTGCTTATCCTAGGTCTACATCCATGAGACAGTGTAGCAATTCAGCTTTTCATCATTACACTTGATCCATACACACTATATTTACTTATAGGTAACAATCTATCCTTTGCCCAGTTAAGTGCATCAGCATGATACAGAATGACAATTTAGAACTAGCCAACGATTCCCTCTAACACAACCCTATTAGGAAGCTTTTGATCACAAAGCTCGGTTTCTACTAATCTGTCAAAATGTTTATCATAAAAAACCATCTTGGCACCCTCTAAAGAAATAGGAAGCAGAAATAACCTCAGTAAAGAAAATCCACTTATATGAAGCACGGACACCCCGTATACAAGTGTCGGTGCAAGTGTCTGACACAGACATTCACATGGACACAGACACACGTCTTTTTTCAGAGGTGTCGGTGCGCTACAAAGATTCACCTCTAGTATACAATATTATCACCCCAATGTCACTAAGAATGCCACATGATAAAACATCAAAAACTTGAAACCAAAATTCATATCATAAACCCAAGCATAAAATTAACAGCAGAAACTAATCTCACATACAATCATCTCTCCTTAGACTCATTTCAAATTAACTAATA
Organism: Lathyrus aphaca; assembly: GCA_963966055.1. NCBI lineage: Eukaryota > Viridiplantae > Streptophyta > Magnoliopsida > Fabales > Fabaceae > Lathyrus > Lathyrus aphaca. Next base: position 552,274,222 of record OZ014522.1, read on the forward strand.
CTATCACACACAATCATAGCTGAAATTTTTTCCAACTACAAATAAAAACCAATCGATAAACAAAACTTACGAGCTTAATTGCAACCTCTTCATTAGTTTGAATATTAGTACCTACACAAGAAACAAAATAATCAAAAAATAACCTAAATTATGAAATACAGAAACAAAAAATACAGCATAAGAAGAAAAACAAAGAACCTAAGTAGATCTCCCCAAAGGAGCCGCTACCGATCTTCCTACCAAGACGAAACTTATTACCAACACGAGGTTCCATTGAAAATTAGGGAAAACGAACAATTTCGAAACCCTAAGCTAAGTAGTAACGAGAATAACGCTTAATTGAAAAAAGAAAAGAATAACGGAAGAATATGAAAAATAATAGAAGGAAATTGTGCAAGATCTATGGATAAGGATGAAATTAAGAGTAAAAAAAAATGAGGGTTAGGTTAATCTAAATTAATAATTAATCATTAATGATAAAGAAAAAGAGTTTGGATGAAAAATAAAGCGTAAGAAGAAGTGTGGGAATGTATTTGGATAATGGTGTTTTGCATTATTATGATGATTGTGATTAGATGTAGTATTATTGGGGTTTTGATCCGGTCGAACCGTTCTTACAACCGTCGGTTCTTTTGGTTTTTTTCCTTTGTCGGGCTTCGAAAGCATGTTCACGCTTGTTCTGTACGCGTGGTGTCACTTCCATTGGTGTAGGTGGGTGGGACATAGTACTTGCAACAGTAAGTTTTTCGCTCTGTTTTCTGTAGAGGGACCGGGTCGCGTGACGGGTTCGCGCGTCATTTTGAAAAAGATATTAATTTAGGTTGTAAATATTTCGAAATGATCTATAATACTCAGAGCATAAGTAAGTATAGGTGTTTTTCCATATTTTCTTCACATATCCCCGAGACATATTATGTTAGAAAAAATGGATATTTAGCTTAAAATAAAGTTTCTTCAATTTGTCCACATTCGTATACAAAATACGATCTTTTGACATTGCAACTATATTGTGTTTTTAACGGAGACAAAACAAAAGTTCGAGCCCTTGGTTGGCTCATCCGTGTTAAAAGTCTCCAAGTTGTGTTTTTTATAGAGACAAAACTGAAATACAAGGAAATTATGAAGATTAAAATGAAGTTTAAGTTCAATTTTGAGTTAATTGTCAAATATAGGGGTATTCGTGTCGCTTTCGAAATTTGTATCCTATTATAAACACGAAAGCGACGTGGAAAAAGAAAGAAGAGTCGTCAACCAAACATTTTTATCTCAATGAGAGAGAAAGGTAATGTTGTACAAATATGGGGAAAGGAAAGAACAATGTCTTGTGAACTAGAAAAAATGAGTAAGGGAGTCGGTTACGTGAACGGAAGGTATTAGCACACCCCTTCACGTTCGTCGTACTCGACGGGATCCACGTTTGTTTGTACTACTCAAAGGGTGTTGTAATCTATTTCATCTGCTGTTAAACTGGAACTAGAGAAAGAACGGGAACGGAAAGAGAACGAAAAACAATGTATGGAATAAAGAAAGAAGTGTGCTCGAATGAGTCATACCACACTGCCTACGTATCTCAACGGGTATGAGAATCAGAGCGACGTAGTTCCCCTAACTAGGGATGAAACTAGTTTGTTTGTGTTTTTTAGGGAATGACCAATGTTCTAGCTCAGGTGTTGCAGGCTTGCTGAATCGAGTGTGTTACCGTATTGCACGAGAATATGAAGAGATGCGTTCTTACGTTTGAGAGTGAGTGAGGTGAGAAAAGAATTCCCGAAGGAAATACGTCTTTGTTTATTTTAATGTGTTTTAAGAGTTTTTTATTTGAAGTGTTTTGCGTAAGAGAGTGCAATAAAGTCTCTGACAATAGAGTGTGTACTTCATACATCACTCCAAGATGGAATGATAATGAAGCACACTAAGCACGAGGAAGACCCTCACACTTATTTCCAATGCACAAAGCTTAAGCACACTAACCTACTTCCTTTATTAAGTGTTTTTGTTGTTTTAGAATGAAGAAGTGGTTTCAGTTTTGTTTGTGATACAACTTCTTGCTAAAGACTTGTTCAACATGCTAGATAACTTACAACGCATTCCAAGATGGAATGTTTGCAAGCACTCCATGGCATATGGCTTTTGGCATATGAAGAGGTATCAATATTTATTAGATGTTTTTGAGATTATTTTGAGATGAGAATAGAAGACTCAAAGAGAAAGCAAAGGTAAAAACTATGGGAGCCTAAGACTCACCCTAAAGTTAGCATGCTTGGTGATCCCTAAGGTTAAGTGGGTATAAGAACCTAAATCTAAAAGAAGAAAGAAAAAGAGTGAAAAAGGTAACATAACTCATTTCTAAGATAGAAGTTGAGTTATGAACCTAAAGGGATGAAAAAAAGTTACTTGTCAAAGAAGCATAAGATGCTTATCACAAACACACAAGAGAAAGTTTTAAAGAGATGAAGGAAAAGGTGTGTGTAGAAGCACATCTACACACTTAATTTACCATTAGCCCTTACAAGCAAAGGTTAGTTAAATAATTGAATATGAAATCAAAGGTAAAAGAAAGAATACAATTAGGCATCAAACACCTCCTAAAGTGAAACTATGGTTCAAACAAAACTCAAACCTAAAGCTAAAGGACCCCAAGGGTTAAGTGACTTCCAAAGTCAGTAGATAAATGTTATAGCTCCCTAAGGATGCTAGGGTACCTCACAAGTTCAAACTATGTCATACTATGTACAAAAGTTCGCACAAGTTCACATGAATGCAAGTTGAATGTAGTTGAAAAGGGATGGATATTTATGTAAGATAAACATGTATTAATGCTTGATGAAAGGTAAAAGTCAGTAGCATGTGTAAATTATAAATTCCTTATGATGCCTATGAATGAGCATACAAAATATGAGAATGAATGTTCAAGTATAAGAAGTTAGATGAAGAAGTGAGAAGAAGTGGATAAGTATCACATAAGGAATGAAGTAACTTGGAACACAAGTCAATATTACAAACAAAAAAATGAATGAACATGGATAAGGTCAGTACTAAATGACATTTAAGATGAGATTAAAATGAAAGATTTGATCATACAATATGTATAGACAAGTCACTTTGAAACTAGATGAGAAATAAGTGCAAGTTAGGTCAAATATGTTCAAGTAATCATATAAATTAGGGATGAATGACATTTGAATGCATGGAATGATTATGAGTCAATGGAATATTCAATATGAAATGCAAGTGAGATGTATGAATGAGTATAGATGATTCAAACACAAGTCATGTTGATGATTAAAAGAGAAGGGAATTGAAATTAGATCAAAAGGATTTAAGTTGAGGCATTAGAACACATAACAAAACAAATGAAATCTCAAATCCAATGACCTATAATTATAAGAAAAGGACTCATAATATTCTAAAAAGGACATATAATGTTCATAAAATGGTTCTAATATGATGGCATAAGTGTCTTACCTAAACTAGGGTTAGGAGTTGAACAAATGATCACACAATGTTACCTATACTAATAAGCATGAAAAAAATAGAAATGAATGAGTAAAATATATGAAATCAAGGTATGAAACACCTAAAACAGAGGCAAAACACCTGTCAAAAGATCATGCCAAGATTCATTAAGAAATGAGTTCAAACAAGTAACAAAATTCACATTTGGTCAAATGGAAAGATGCCTTAAGAAGTGGTTCAAACACTCATAAAAAGTGACTTAAAAAATCTACAAAAATTATCTTAATGCCTCAATGTGTTATTCAAATGTGGTAAAAAGAATGGATGCAAAAGGTTTTGGAATTATGCAAAAGTAATTGTGAAATAAGCATATATTATGAAGATGTTCAATTAAAAAGAAAATAGAAAAAAATAGTAAAATAAATGCAAAAAATTGTTGAAAATAGAAATAAAAATATGAAAAATTAGTTAAATGTGTTTAGATGTTATGAGAATTTATTTCGAAATTTTAAGCATGTGGAAGTATTTTTAATAAAAAGAAATGAAAACAATGTCAAAATAAAATGGAAAATATAAGAAATGAACAGGGGGTGTAAAGATAGTAAAAAGATAGTTCAAAATGATATTGGGCCAAAGTGTGGGTGTACATGTAATGCCCCGAAAATCTAAATTAATCATTTATTTATTTATTTTATTTAGAGGGTAATTAAGAAGTTTAGTGATTTTTGGAGAATTTTGGAGCAAGAAGGGGTATTTTTAAATAATATAATAGAATAAGTAATTAGTGTATTATTTATATTATTATTATTAAAAATATTAAGAAAAGGATAAGGTGGTCTTAAAAGAAAAAGAGTAAGGATAATTTAGGAAATCCATGGAATGGGATAATTGTCTAAAGAATGGAAGACGATCAATTTCTCATTTTATCTTATGAAGAGTTCTGAGGAAGAGAAGTGAGAAGCCTAAGGCTTGAAGAGTTGCTAGGAACCTTGGAGAAAGAGGGATAAGTTGTGGAATTCTATAAGGTATGGAGAGCTTTAATGGTTTATTATAGTTTTATAGGATTTGGTTGTGAATAGATTAGGTTTTGTAAAGTTTAGGGGAATTGTTGTATGTGGTGATTTAGATTGAGTTAGGAGTGAATGAATTAATAAAATAGAGTGAATTGAAATGCTATGTGTTGATTTAGGTGTATTATGTGCGTCTTGTAGTCAATTTTCGTATTGGAAAAACTGTATTTTTGGAGCATTTCAGGTCAAAACACAGCAAAAAACACTTTTCGGGAAAAATTGGGTTTTTACGTATCTTGATACGGGCCGTGTCACGCGACACGGGCACCCGTGTCAGCCTTCTGGTTGGGGGAAACAAAGTTTTTTCTTGGTCCAGTGTGCCTGACACGGGTCGTGTCACAGAACACGGGTGGTCGTGTCATACCATTGTCTCTGCTTTATTTTTGTTATTTTGGGGCTTTGAACGTGGGCCTATGACACGGGCCGTGTCACAAGACACGGGTGACCGTGTCAGGTGATTGTATTGGTTGTTTTTATACTTCTTGATGCTTTCTCGTGCCGGTTTTTGTTGTTGAGTTGTTTATTGATGTATAAATGATAAAACATGATTGTGTGATGATTTTTTGTTTAATATGGAATGAATGATTCACATGTTAATTTTTGATGAACTAAGGAGAATTCGCATCATTGCATTTCATAGCATGTTATGTTAGGGCTCCGACCTATTGGTAGCTATTGGAGCGGTACAACAGCAAGCAACAAAAGTTCTGGAAGTATTTTTTCGAGAATTTATCATGTCCATAGAGATCGATTTTGTTGAACTGTCGTTCGATAATATCTAAGTGTATGAGTTTGGATTAAAATGGTTTTAAGGTAAATGCGAGAAAGTAAATAAGGACATAAAAAGTATACATTCTTCGGAGAAAAGAAACTTATCAAGCATGTATATAATTGACTCGTCACAAACATAAATTTATCGATCATCTTCATTCTACTACAATACTCGTCAAAACCATCCAGTATCGCTCACAACAATGTCTATCTCTGGCACACTGAGTTGAGAGAGCAATTGTATCACTCTCGTCGTCACTCTCGCACATGACTCCTCGAAACACGGAAGGCATTAAGTTCTGACACCAAAAATATTATTATCTAAATCTATCTCTAGCATCTAGGCAATAGATATTCATCCCTAACCAAGATTTGTGATGTTTATCTCTAACACAACCCAAATCCAAACATAAATGCAAAAAGATCAAGGAAGAGATCAATAATGATTTGTAAAGCAGATTTATACATTATTATGATAAAAAAAAGATACATATGTTATAAGTAACTATACAACACTCAAAAAATAGAATTTACAGAGAGAAGAGAATAAGAGGAACCAGACATTTCTTGGTTTGTCAACACCAATCGACGAGAGATTCGACTCCATATCATCCAAATGCAAGCTCCAATATTGTTTTCTTATCTAAATCTATGAAGAAATGAAGTTTGATGAAATAGGAGCAAAAAATACCCAAAACATAACCTAAAAAAAATCTGTTTTTCCCTATTTATAAGCTGTCAAGATCGTAGACCTCGCTTAGCGAGCTCCTACTCGTTAAGTGAGCCCTCAAAAATTGTTAAACCGCCTTAACACATTGCTAAGAAAGCTCAGACCGAACTTAGAGGGAAACCTATTGGAATTTATTGTTGTCTTGGGCTAGGAGCTCCCTACGAGCTCGCTAATCGAGCTCCTAGCTAGCTCAAAAATCCAAAATTGTTTTCTTCATATCTTTTGAACCGTAACTCCGTTTTTCGCCCGGTTTGAAGAGTTGGAAAGCTTATTTAATGCTCTATTTAACAGTGCTTTAATCTCAATAATTTAAAACCTACAAAAATAAATGGAAAACAATTAAATTTAATTATATTTACAAGATAAAGTAATATATACACTATAACGTAAAGTAAACGTATTTACAAACAAAATGGGGTTTATTCGAACGATTCTAACAAAAAGTATTGATAAGTGCAAAAAAACTTATATACAAAAATAACTACAATTTTCACTTATCAAACTCTCCCCCAACTTACACAGTTGTTTGTCCTCAAACAAAGCCAAACAACCAAAGGAACAAAAGACAATAATCCAAGAATCACGAATCAACAGGTTTTGAAAACGGGAAATAATGGTTCAATCGAAAATGATACACACAAAGTAAATACTTACCACTAAACTTCAACGATAACATAATCACAAAACAAATGCTAAATACAAAAGCCATGCCAAACATTCTAAAACAACACAAGTTCAAATGTGAATCACACCTAGCAAAAATAATCATCGATAGATGAAAAACAGAAAATGAGTGATTTTTCACTCACACAACAATATTTCAAACAAAAGACTAAATTATACAATCATCCAAAAATCATGTTGAACATACAAAGGCAAGAATCACAAGGGCTTTCAGGGTTGTAGCATGGTCGGGTGAACAAACAATGGGTTATTCCTAAAGTTAATCGAAACAAAAACTTGTCTAAATTTGGTGGAGTGATTAACTCACAAAGTTTCAAACAGAGAATTCCAATCAAACTTCTTCTTTCATCCAAAATTTTCACACCAAAACACATACTTATTAGCATAATTATTCGCACTCTTTTTGTTTCCTTTCACAAGGATTTTCTTTTTCTTTCTTCTTTTTTTCTTTTATTTTTTTCTTTTCTTTCTTTTTCACAACCTCATAGAAACCAACAACATAAGTGAGCAAACATTGAATTCAACCAACATCAAGGCATGAATACATCTTATTTTCTAAGGCAAGGTAAAAATTCAAACCATATGTCACGGTTGAGGGTTCAAGAAAAAAGAATAAAAATTCATACAAAATAGAGCTAACACTCATAGACAAACATCAAGTTCACACGAAATACGGATATTAACAAAGCTCAAAGGGGTTAACAAATGTGCACATACTCACATGGTAAATTGACTATTTGGCTATGTAGTTATGCTCAATATGATACAAAAATGCCTTGATCATTTTCATGATTTTGTATAAACAACGCAAACAAAAGATTAAACATAATGAAATCCAGTTAAAACAAGAATATTGGTACTCCGAGCATATATGAACAAAGGAAGGCTTCCTCAACAAAAGGGTAGGAACTAAAGTGATTCACAAAAAGAACAAGTATACAAAAAAATGAATGGCGTGGAAGTTGTAAAAAGTCTAAGTATCATGAATATGCTAAAGCCTAGAAAGCGATAAACACATACCTTAAACATGTACAAAACTTTAAACATTATCACTACCATGTATTCGCAAGTTGAAACAATCAAACTTGAAAAATCACCAAATGCGACTTCAAGTTTTCGGGCCAAAATTTGAGTCTAAACAATCAACAAAAAAATTAGAATAATTACTAATATATAAGGCCTTGGTGGAAGTGGGAAGAATGGGGGCCAAATGAACAATTGAAATAATTCATTGGCTCAGCAAAGCAGGGCTCGCTAAGCGCGACAAGGCATGCTAAGCGAGCTACACTAGAAAACCAATACAACAACAAGGTTCGAGTGTAAGCCTCCACTTAACACCTACACAATCTCATATACAAAAATTGGTCCAGAAAGACCGGGTGAAAATGAATTAAACAAGTTGTAAAGTGAAGATTTGAGATTTTTACGAACAATCCAAGTACAACTTGTTTAATGTATGTTCACCACACTACCTACGCTATAATGCAAAAGTAATAACAAAACAAAAATGATAAAACATGCTTGTTTTACATCATAAGCTCGACGCCTTTACTGTGCTTAGTGTCATACCCTAAATTTGTCCTACCTTTATTTTACTGTCTAACCATTATTTTAAATAATCCAAAAATATGTAACGAGTGTGTGTGGTGATAAAATCAATGGCATTCCATATTTCAATTTCATAATTTATCTAATTTTCTTTTATCTTAAACAATGCATTGTCCGAATTTATTTAATTTTTTTAGGCCCATCGTTTTTAAGCCCATTTACTTTTATTTATTCAAAATAAAAAAGAAAATTTTTTTCTCAATATATTATTATTATTTTTTATATAAGTTATTATTTTGTTATTATTAAATTCCCACAACTATTATTTTCAAACTTGTTTTCACTCATTTCCAGCCAACACAGTATTTTGCCTTATAATTTTCATATCAACCCACAGCAATGCCAGCAACGCATAAAATCAGCATTCTCCACCACTTGCAACAAATTTGAATATGTACAACCTTTCCCACTAAAACAACCTCAACTCAGCAATTTCTCAACAGATTTGACAGCTCACAACTATTCTCAAATCTCCATTTCACCCTTGATTTTATTCTACATAACACCTCACATCTTCCTTCAATGAGGGGGCTTGGAATAACAAACAAAAAAAACCTCTACATAAACCAGAAATACGCCAAGCTTCAAAAATCCATACAAAAATCAGAAAGAAAAAAAAATCAAACCTTTCTTCAACCCTTTCAAACCTATGTCCATAACTTCACATAATCATTAACCTCCCTCACAAAACCACCATTGTTCTTCATTTTTTTCAACCATAATACTCCCTGCAACAACCGAACCATCCTCCAAAGTTTGCTCTAACTTTCTTCAGTAAACACAACCACACTCAAATCACAAAACAAAAATACACAAAACAGAAGAGAAATATGAACACAAATCTTCATAAAAAAAAATAACTCGCCTCTTCATCGCTATAACCATCCGATCCGAATCCAAGCCTCAAACCAAGCGTGAAATCTGAAACCAAACACACAAAGCCGCACAAACCACGAACCGACGCCAAAACACAAGAACCGAATATGAAGCCATCGATCCGCCGGTCCAAAACTCCAGTGAGACGAAAATCAAAAGCGCAACAATAAGAGAAAATCCACAAACGAATCGGTGACGAACCAAACGGAGAGACACCATTGCGCCGTAGTCACTGCGAGGGACATCGTAAACCAGTCGAGCGACGGCAGACCATCATGGAAAACTGAAATCGCGAGCGTGAAATGCGCTGAGACGGAGGAGGGTGGCAGATTCGTTGTCGCCGGCGACGAGCTGTTAAAGGGTGAGTCACAACACCCGTAGAGAGATAAGGAGTCATCGTGAGTTTTGATGAGAATGACCCTTTTTCTTTTATATATATATATATATATATATATCAGAACTGTGTAAACAATGGGTGCCCCGTTTGCTTATTTGTTTTTGTAAACCTTGATTTCATTTTTTTTATGACTTGTTTTTTATTTCTTGTTCTTTTTTTTGTTCTTAAAAAACTATATCTCTTTTATTCTTGTTACTTGGGCTTAGCCCACACAAATTTTTCTACATACACACAGATATGATTCCACCCCTCCCTCTCTTGTTTTTTTTTCTTTTTATAATTTAATTTGTTTTAGTTGATTAAGATTTTAATTTTTGGTTGATTTAATACTTTTAGTGAATCATTGATTGTGTTTTCCATTAGATCTTTATTTTTCAGGCCAATGATATAATTATGGTTTATCGATATTCGATTTTTCTAATCAACGTTATCTAAACCGTTATGAGGCCACTTTTATTTTTCGTTATTATTTAATCGATTATTCGATTTATTCGGTTAATGATAAAATGAGATATTCGATTATTTAATCGACGTTATCCATTAAATTGAGACCGATTTTATTATTTTATTCACTATTGTATTTTATTATTCGGTTAATGATAAAATGATATATTCGATTATTTAATCGACGTTATCCATTAAATTGATACCGAATTCATTATTTTCTCATTATTTTATTTTATTATTTGGTCGATGATATAATAAACGATTTAAATATTCAATTCTAACAAATCGACGTTATTTAAATCAATATGAGACCACTTTATTTTACTTCTTAGAAATTCGGCTTTTATTTATTATATTTTATTCTCATATTTATCACTTTTTATCTCGTTCATAAATTAATCGATTAATCTCCATTAGATTTTTTTTCCTTATAAATTGTTCGCATCGTGCACCGCTATCAAACTAATATAATATTTTTTAATCCGAATAATCAAACTATTTTTCTTAATTAAAACGGAAGAACTGAATGCTGGAGTCTAGCATTCCTCGAATTCTTGAGTGAACGCTCTTGAGGCTCGCCCCACGGGACGTGGTTCATTCGCCATTTTGTTCCTAAAACACTTAACTTATCAAACATTCTTCTTTAAAACGAACTTTGTTTAAACTCTTTCTATCTCGCAAACAAGCTAGCGCTTCCGCCTCCTATCGCGAGCAGATAAGCCCACGCTTAGCAGTTAGAATGCGGTTCAAACAACTGTTCATTAAAACAAACTAATCTAACCGTAGAAACACGAACTACGAGGCTCTGACTTTCCCATTGCACAAGGGAATACGTAGGAACACTGATCTCAATCCTTGTCGAGCACCCTAGGAATAAAACCATTCATTTCTCGTAACCTTAAATTAGAATCGTTCACATTCATTTTAGTCGAAGAAAATAGAAAGCATAAGTTAACATTTAATCGCAAGTTAAACTAAGAGGTTCCCGTTGAGTACAACAGACATAAGGGGTGCTAATACCTCCCCCTTCTGTAACCGACTCCCGAATTTAGAATTTGGTTTCGATGACCTTGTTTTATCCATCTTTCTTTATTAGGTTTTATCTATATCTTCCTTTTCTTTCATTAGAATAAATAGAATTAGGTGGCGACTCTGTTATTTCCATCTGTTCCGCGGTCGGCGCGAGGATCGTATTTTTCGAGGTACGACACTTAGCTAGTAACTTCCTCCCATCATGCCATGGTGATGCCTCACCGTACAAACCTAAAGAAAGTGTCCTAACCAAACACATGAACAAACAATAAATATAACAAGTATATACACCTCAGGTAAAATGTACAAGTATCAAAGTATGAATATGCACAAGTATGGTAGAAAAGTTTAAAACAAGATTATACACAATATGGACATTATGTGCAAAACTCAAAAACATCGAAACTATCGCAATGCAATTCAATATCCAAACTAATCCCTGACAACGACGTCATTTTTTTGAAGCGGTATAGCGGCATGGAACAAAATTTTTGGAAGTATTTTCCGGGAATTTATCGCGTCCTCAGAGATTGGTTCTATTGAGTTGTCGTTCGATAATATCTAAGTTTATGAGTTTGGATTAAAATGGTTTTAAGGTAAATGTGAGAAAGTAAATAAGAACATAAAAAGTATACATTCTTCGAAGAAAAGAAACTTATCAAGCATGTATATAATTGACTCGTCACAAATATAAATTTATCGATAATTTTCACTCTACTACAATACTCGTCAAAATTATCCAGTATCGCTCACAACAATGTCCACCTCTGGCACACTGAGCTAAGAGAGCAATTGTATCACTCTCGTCGTCACTCTCACACACGACGCCTCTAAACACGAAAGACATTAAGTCCCGACACCAAAAAGATTATTATCTAAATCTATCTCTAGCATCTAAACAATAGATATCCATCCCTAACAAAGATTTGTGATGTTTATCTCTAACATAACCCAAATCCAAACATAAATGCAAAGAGATCAAGGAAGAGATCAATAATTATTTGTAAAGAAGATTTATACATTATTATGATCAACAAAGATACATATGTTCATAGTAACTATAAAACACTCAACAAATAGAATTTACAAAGAGAAGAGAAGAAGAGGAATCAAACATTTCTTGGTTTGTCAACACCAATCGACGAGAGATTTGACTCTGGATCATCCAAATGCAAGCTCCAGGGTTGTTTTCTTAGCTAAATCTATGAAGAAATGAAGTTTGGTGAAATTGGAGCAAAAAATACCCAAAACATAACCTAAAAAATTTGTTTTTCCCTATTTATAAGTTGTCATGATCGCAGACTTTGCTTAGCGAGCTCCTACTTGCTAAGTGAGCCCTTTGTTCGCAGTTGATTTTGACGAACAACCTCTGGTTTTCCAATTTATATTAAAATGGTTTACTTGCAGGATCAACCATACAAATCCTAGGACATAAGTGCAAATTTTGTCGAAATCATAACTCTAGTAATCTTGCGATTTCACTTTTATTAGGTTTTTTATGTATGATTTATATGACTAAGTACAAAATTGAAAGATTTGGCGAAAACTTCAAGAAGAAATAAAATATGACAATGCATAAGGTAAATTGCAAAGTGAGATTCTTGACGAAAACTTAAAAAGAGTATTTTTGACAATGCAGAAAAATAAATGACGAAACAAGTAAATGACTTATAAATGTAAAGGAATGGTAAATAACTTGAAATTTTATTAAACTTGATAAGATAAATTGGTGTTGCACACGTACATTTTCTAGAACAAGACTATTTTCTCACACACGACTACTTTGAGTATTTTACAGGAAGTTTATACAAGATTTTCACACACACAATTCTGACAAGAACTATCATATTTATACATAAACAAAATAACTGCCACTAACGGACAAATCCTAAACCTATGACACTTGGCTTTCGGCATGTCTTCTTCCACCAAATGCTTCCATGTGTCTTTCTGCCCAACATGCCAACTTTTGAAATTTGAATGTCTTCTTCTGCGTCGAAACGATGTATCTCTTCAAATCTGTCGAAATATCGAAAATAAGATTAATGCTGTCGAAAATGACATTACTGACTAATCCTGTCGAAATTTGCCTTCTTCATATGCCGAAAACGTCAGAAAAACATATCTTCACTTGCTTGGTCGAAATTGATTTCTGAAATGTCTTCCTCTTTCTAGTCGAAATACATCACTTTGATCTTCATTTTCATGGCGTCGAAAATCCTTGTCTACAAATTGCCCCCCATTAAAGAGTTTCCGACTAATCCTGGAGAAAGATCATTTGTTGTCGATAAGTCTTTTCGATGCCACATTGCCTTTATCACTTTTATCATTTTCAAGACTTGATATTTCAAATCCCTAAAAGCTCATCATTGTGATTTCTCAAAATGTCAACTCCAACCCACGTTTCTGACATCACCCCCATCATTTCCTAAAAGCTAGGAAGTCATAGGCATTTCAACTGCCTTCAGCCTATTTTCTCCACAAAATTTTCGCCACGTGGTCCATGATCTCAAACCAATATTTAACCGTTTTAGTCTCTCCCTTCTTATAAATAGCCATTTATCATCTTCTTCAAACTTTTTCCACGCATTTCTCTTCCTCTTCATTCTCAAACAAAAGAAAAACCCTATTTTCCAACTGTAAGGATCTTTCTTCAACAGTAATGGCCTCATTCAAACCTTATGGCAGCAAGAAAACTAAAAGCGCAACTTCACTTCCATACACGCACAGATTGAACGGGACTAACGTTATCAGAAATCAACAATACATCCCAAAACCTCCTAATGAGAAAGAGAAGGCAAGCATCTACAAGTCCCCAAGTATTAATTCCCATTCTTGTTTCTGGTACTTGCCAAGCAATGTTAGGTCCTCTCCCTAACCTAGACATAAACCCAGATAGACTGAAAGAATATTTCCCTTCTTATCAACGCCTTAAACCCATTGGTGATAGGGTTAGGCCTAAACCCTCTGCAGAAAAACCCAAGGAAATAGAACCAAATACTGACACAGAACTAAACTTATGTTATTTACATAATGCTAGGGTATTTAGAGTCTGCCCCAGGTCGAAAGATCTTTCAGACTATGTAGCTTGGTTAAGTAAGATTGAAAAAGTCGAGGCACCAATCTGGAAAGAACTAAGAATTTTCGACCTGATTCAGTTGTCGAAAGTAGGACTTAACATTTCCCCCAACATGTTGTTGGCTTCCTTCTATTTTTGGGATAACACATACAATATTTTCCACCTTCCTTATGGAATGGTCACCCCTACCCTCTTCGACATAGCTATCATTGCTGGATAAGTCCTTTAGGAGCAAATTTCGACCCCACTATCTTGAACCAAGATACCATAGAATTCGACACCAACAAATCCTCTTACTCTGCGTTTACAAACAACTACCATCTCAAGATAACTACAGAAGTCTCTGACAAAGAGCATATAACCTTTATGACCTTATGGTTGTCGAGGTTCGTCTTTTGTTCTCGATCCCTACAGGTATCCAAACGTTTTATCACTATAGCTAACCAACTCCAAAAAGGAACAAAACTATGCCTAAGCGAAATGATTTTGGAAAACCTTTATGAATCGTTAAGTGAAAGCGTAAGCTTCCTGAAGACCGTGAAAGAGAAAGGCAACCTTAGCGTGTCAGGGCCAATTTGGCTTTTGCAATTGTGGCTCAATGCCACTTTTGAAGCTTTTTTCCCTGTCAAGAATGACATAAACAAATATGAAGTGAAGGATAGGGCTGTCGAATGGCCTCGCCTGGTACAACTAACTCCATCTGAGTAAGGGCTTAGTCTTCGCCAATCTTTCACCAGTTACATCATGATGTTCTCCAAAAGATATAACTTCACCCCATCTATGGCACCTTTTGCCAACAGGACAGTCGGACCTGAGTGGTTTACCAAACAACCTCCTTTCGAGATACAGTGGGACGAAAATGAATTCCTCGACGTTTGGGAATCATTTCTGATTCCTAGGCTTCTCCCTTCTCATCATAACATCACAAAAACAAAAGTTGCGCTGATTGTTTATCAACCTAACTTATTTGCTTGACAATTTGGACTCATTCAACTGAAACCCAAATCTATCTTCCCCAAAAAAGGCTTTATCATCTTCTATAACTCCTATCATACTGAAGAACAAAGCAAAGAGTTAGCGAAATTTTTTTTTGACGAATCTCTTGACACTTGCCCAGTGGTCTTTCGACCCTCTTTCCTTTGCACCCATGAGTTTGATGTCTGGTGGAAGTAATATTATCTCACCAAATCCTATGACGTAACAACTTTCACTACTCATCTGACAAACGCGTTTGCTCTTGTGCAGGACCGAATGAAAAAAGGTAAAGAAAGACACATCAAAGAGATACAGAAATTTAAAAAATATTATGAAACTATTTATAGTCCAGAGGAACTTAGTCAGACCATAACCGAAGCAGCAGTAATTTTAAAACACAAGTTGACAGAAAGATTGGAAAAGTTGAAGTTGCCTTCATATGTTCGACTAGAACAACAATATGAATTGGCTTTCAATCTTTATCCACCAAGGTTTCCCCCTCTATCTTCTGCTGACTTTGGCGTGGCGTTGAGCCCTCCATTTCCAGATTGGTTTGTTTATGGGGATTCCATAAAACTGCCTCGACAACAAAGTAAAAGGTCTGTTGAGCGTATGGTTTCGACTAAGTTTACTTTGGACAATTTCAAGGGACACCTTCATGTTGGAATAGAACACGTTCGCGTGGAAACTTCCATTCTTGAAGGTGTTTAACGAAAACATCTCTATTCTGACATTCTAACTTTGTATATTTCTTGTATTCATTTCTGACTTTGTTTTGTTTTCTTAGCCACAAGAATTCCCCCCAAAAAAGTTATTGTCGAGAGCACAACTGACATGATGGAAGAAGACCCACCACTCACTACTAAAAAGACTGTGACAAAGGTACAACCCTTTCCTCTTCTTGGCTTATTTTGTCTTTCAACATTGAATCATCTTTTATTTCTATGTCCAGGGAGGTCGAAAACCTCTACCTGCCCCAAAATGAAAACAACAAGAAGAAAAGGTTTCTAGTGAAAAATCTGGTGATGAATCACCAGAACCAAGTCAACCTCAGAAAAAGAAGAAGCTCATAAATGTCTCCTCACAAAAGTCCAAAGTCAAAACAACTAAAGAAACTCCCCCATACAGTCCAACCATGAAAGTGCAAGTAAAAGATGCAGAGAGTGGAAACTCTAGTTTTCACACTAAGATTCCTCAGGTATTTATTTATTTCGATTGTTTACTTCTTACTTATAATTACATTTTCTTTCTTAATTTTGAGTTGCTTGCAGATCAACCTTGACGAAACAGCTCAAAAGAAAAATACATCAACAAAACAAGATGATTCAATTCACCAGGCTGCTAGCCAACCACCTCTTTCTCCAAATAATTCGACGAAGGAATCAGAAATGGAGAAGGAACAATCTCATGATTATCCTCAATATTTTGATGATCATTCTTCTCCTCCTCCTCCAAAATCAGATGCAACCCAGAAAAGTGACGACCTAAATGTCGACACTGAGGTCGAAGATGAAAATGAAAAAAAGGGAGAAACTGTTGGTGATGATGGCAACACAAAACAATCAACCGCTGAGTTCATTCAAGGACAAAGTAGTCTATCAACTCCTGTCATAGCTAAAGGGGGTTCATTGTCCACTAGTTCGACTAATCTCTCTCACCAAGAAATTTAGAGTCTCAAAGTGCAAAATCCTTTGGAGTATTTAAGGGCCATGCTCAGTGCTCGTTACACTTTTCAAGATTCTTCTCAGAGCACTTCGACTACTTCAGGAGCAACTACCAGTGCGGACTCTCTTGATGCTATAATGGCTGAGATCAAGACGGAAATCCTTGATGTGGATTTGTTCACGGTTTTATAGGAAAATTCGACTACTTGCTTTGACTTGAAGAAGATCCTAAAACAAGTAAACGTCTTGGAGTCTCCTACTGAAGTGAGCAGTTTTGTGATGGACCTGATTACTTTAATCGACTTGGTGAGTGCTGATCTGAACCGTCTCAAGGAATTTTCAAAACAAATGTCTCAAAAATATGAAACTCAACTTGCTGAATGGGATGTTGTAGTTGCTTCAACCAGCAAAGTCTTAGAATTGCAACAACTTTCTGACACTTACACCAACGAGATTGCCGAATGTGACGGCAATATCCAAAAGTGGGAGAAACAGATAGCTACGCTCCAAAAGAAGATTTCTCAGGAACAGAGGCGTAAGGAAGCCCTTCAACAACCTAGTCAAGATGAGATCGACTAGAAGCTAAAGGTGGGTGGTCATCTTGCTGAAATGGCTCAAACACTCACTCAAGAAATTGAAACTCTTTCGACCAACAAAAGTTTTTACAACCGTTGACTCCAAATTCAAAAGAAGAAATTTGATGAATTGAAGAAGTATTTTGCCAACATTCAGTTGTAATAGAAATAGTTCTACTTTATTTTGTTTTTATATTACCCTCATGAGAATTTTCGTTTGTAATGATATTAATGCCATTTGTTTGGAAAAGTACACCAATACTTTGTGTTATGTATAATTATTCTATGTTGATTTTAACTTCTTACAATGTTGGTTTGTACTTTTTCAAATACTTCCCATTTATCTTTAAAATTATCATGTCTTTTCATATTTCTTCAATTTCATATGTGCCATTCGAAAAGATTTTCAAAACTTGGAAAGGTCCTTCCCACTTAGGAGACCATTTTCCCATTAATCTATCTTTTCGATCCATAGGAAGAATTACCTTCCACGCCAGGTCACCAACTAAAAGAGTGTTATGTTTCACTTTCCTATTATAAAACTTTTCGACTCTTTCTTTTTGCCTCTTCACCAAATCCAGCGCACGCAGCCTTTCTTCATCTAAATCAACTAATTCATCCATCATCATACTCCAATATACGTCTGATGGGATTTCTTGATGCCTCTGAATTTGAATTGATTGTAAGTAAATTTCTACTAGTAAGACTGCATCATGACCATAAGTTAACCAAAATGGAGTAGAATTTGTAGCTTCTATAGGAGACGTTCTACAAGCCCATAAAGCCTGATCCAAAGTGTTATGCCAATTCCTAGGTTTTTTACCCACATGCTTTTTAATCAAATTAATCACAACTTTATTAGTTGCTTCAACTTGTCCATTCGCCTGAGCGTAGTAAGGTGTCGAAGTAATGAGTTTAAATCCTACTTCCTTTGCAAATAATTGAATATTTTATCTAGTGAACACAAATGCTTGATCTATAGTTATTGTCTCTAGAATTCCAAATCTATAAATTATATATCATTGAATAAATTCGATGAGTGCTTCCTGATCCACATTCACTAGTGGTATAGCTTCAATCCACTAAGTGAAATAATCTATTCCAACCAAAATGTACTTCTGTCCTTTTAAAGAAGTTGGCCAAATTTCGCCAATTAAGTCCAAAGCCCAACCTCTTAATGGCCAAGGCTTTACAATTGAATGCAACTCACTTGCAGGAACATGTCGTATGTCTGCATGCAATTGGCATTCCTGACATGCTTTGGAGAAATCGACACAGTCTTTCAACATTGTTGGCCAGTACATTCCTTGTCGAAATAATAGTAATTTCATTTTGTGGCCTGCTTGATGTGTACCACAAGCCCCACTATGTATATTCGACAAAGCTATGTAAGCTTCTTCTTCGCCCAAGCACTTTAACAAAAATCCTTCTGAAGTATTTTTGAATAGTTCATTTCCAAAAAGTACATAACTTAAAGCTTTGTACTTAACTTTTATTTCGACTTTCATATTTGGGTCATGTAGATAATTCTTGATGGGTTTTATCCAATCTTCAACTCCTGAATCATCTACATTGAAAATTTCAAAAATTTCTTCGTCACCATATCCTAACTTTATTGTTTCCAAATCTGATTGAGACAACTTGGTGGATATGACTTTTCCCCTAACTTCAATATCCCTTTCTAGATTCTCTTTCGAAACCTTATATCCAGATGTGATTTGAGAAATTTCATTTGCCTCTTGATTCTCCATCCTGGGTATGTGCCAGATGGTCACACTGTCGAATTTTTTAAGAAGTCTATTGGCTATTACGAAGTACATAATTAAATTCTCTTTTACACATTTGTATTATTTGGTCAGTCGTTTTACTACCAATTAAGAGTCACCCATTATTTCGACTCTCGTTGCCTCCAATTTCAACAAGATCTCAAGTCCAACAATCAACGCTTCGTACTCTACTTTGTTATTCGAACACAGACCTTCGACTATGTACTTGAATTTTGTTGGAATTTTGTTAGGAGAAATTATTAACATTCCAACACCAATTCCATTCTTATGACTGGAACCGTCGAAATATAATTTCCATGGTTCTACTTCGACATATTCCACACCATTTTCACTTATTGAGTGGTCTGCTATGAAAACAGCGACCACTTGTCCCTTAAGAGCTTTTAAAGGAAAGTATTTAAGGGAATATTTTGTCAATGCCAAAGCCCACTTCCGAATTCTACTATGTAAAATAGACTTAGATAACATGTATTTTATTATGTCGAAATGAGAAGAAATATATACATCAACAAGTTTTATATAATGCTTTAACTTTATACAAGAAAAATATACACATAAACACAATTTTTCTATAACAAAATATCTAGTTTCGGCATCGTTCAGGACTCTGCTGAGGTAGTAAATGGCCCTTTCAACGCCATTTTCATCTTCTTGGCACAACATGCTTCCTATTGTTTTGTTTGATGTCAAAATGTATAACCTCATGCTTTACTTTCTACAAGGGGATATTAGAATTTGAGGAATTGACAGTTACTCTTTGATTTTGTCGAACGCAGCTTGCTGTTCTTGCCCCAATGTGAAGTCTCCCTTCTTCAGTCGAAGTAGAGGTGATAAGGCCTGCGTCTTTCCACTAAGGTTGGAGATGAACCTTCTGAGAAAGTTGATTTTCCCCAGCAGAGACTGCAGTTTCTTTTTTGCTGATGGCGTTTTCGCCTCCATTATAGCTTTGGCTTTGCTTTCATTTATTTCGATCCCCTTCTTATGGATCGCAAATCCTAAGAAATCACCTGTCTGCACACCAAAGGCACATTTTAGGGGATTCATCTTCAGACTGAACTTCCTCATCCTTTCAAAGGATTTTCGAAGGTGGTCTATATGATTTTTTTTTTCCTAAAACAGACTTAATCACAATATCATCAATGTAAATTTGCATGAAAGTTTCAATATAATCATGGAAAATCGAATTCATAGCGCGTTGATAAGTCGCTCTAGCATTTTTCAGACCGAAGGGCATTACTATCCATTCGTAAGTCCCTATTGCTCCAGGACAACAAAATGTTGTCTTAGGAACATCTTTTTCGGCAATAAAAATTTGGTTATAGACAGAGTATCCGTCTAACATGCTTAAGTACTCATGGCCTGCTGCCGAATCTACGAGCATTTCTGCTACTGGCATAGGGTATTCATCTTTTAGTGTAGTTGAGTTTAAGTCTGGAAAATAAATACATACCCTAAGTTTGCCATTTTTCTTAATTACGGGAACTATGTTTGCAATCCAGTCGATATACATGGTTGTGCGGATGAATTTGCATTTCAGAAGTCTTTCGACCTCTTCTTTTATCTTTGACAGAATTTCTGGTGCGAAGCGTCTTGGCGCCTGCTTCACTGGTTTTTTCCCTTCCAATATTGACAACTTCAATTCGACCAAGATTATGTCTAAACCAGGCATTTCTTCATAGTCCCATGCAAAACAATCTTTGTATTCATGCAGCAACTGGACTATTTCAATTTTGAACTGTGGGTCCATCTTGGCACTTATGTAGGTTGGGCTTTTTCCAGCCCCCAACCCCAGATCTATTTCTTCTAATGGATCTTGTGCTACCATCTTCATGTTGGTCGACATTGGATCTTTTTTTAACCCTAAAGGTTCATCGTCATAGATGGCGTTAAGCTTTTGATGTTGCCATTCTCCCATCTGACTATTTTCACAGTCTTCTTCAACGTCTCTCTGAGGACATTGATTGTTGGAATCTTTTTGGTTGGCTTCGACAGCCATATATTTTACTTCAGCTTCAAGTGCCGCTTTTAGTTTATTCTCGGCTACGTAAACCGTAATCCTTTCGAGCGCTGATACTTTGTCAT
Source organism: Lathyrus aphaca (assembly GCA_963966055.1). NCBI lineage: Eukaryota > Viridiplantae > Streptophyta > Magnoliopsida > Fabales > Fabaceae > Lathyrus > Lathyrus aphaca. Next base: position 552,295,455 of record OZ014522.1, read on the forward strand.
TGTCGTCGAATTCACTTTCCCACCCAGTTGGTTCTATATGGGAAGTTCCCCATATAAAGTTTGACTCATTGACCACTTCTTTATCCCTCTGAAAACCATATGTTGGGTGGAGATACATTGATCAGTAGGCGTTATCAGTTGCCTTGAGGTTGAAATCTGTTGGGCTACATGAGGGTATGTGAGACAGGTTCTTGTTGAAACTTAGACGGTCCACGTGGTTCACTTTAGACATAAAGTAACTTTGGTCTGCTTCGATGTTCTCGACTATGACATATGCTCGCCAAATAGTTATTCGTTGGTGCATTGATGAGGGTACAACCCATACACCGTGTATCCATTATCTTCCAAGAAGCAAAGTATAGTTTGATTTTGAAGCGATCACCATGAACATCATCGGTCTTGTTATTGTTCCGACAGTTAAATCCACCTAGATTACCCCCATGGTGGTTCCTATCTTTCCTTCATAATTTGATAACACCATATTATGAGGTTTGGCATCGGAATCATCCTTACCAATTTTCTTTAATATAAAATGAGGCATCAGATTGACTGATGCTCCCTCATCTATCAGTATCTTATTCACTCCAACATTCTCAACTTTCCCTTTTATGAACAAGGGCTTCAAGTGCCCTTTCATTGAGTCATTTGGCCTTTCAAAGAATGCATTTTGTTCTTCAACGCAACCATTGTTCATTATATAATAGCAAACAGGTCTATGTGCCATTTGTTCTTCTTCCATACTATCGTCTTTGTCTTCGACCTCCATTACCCTGTCATAGTCTCTGGGCATGACTGAGACCACGTTGTAGACGACGTCGAAGGACGCCTCTGAGTCGGATTGGAAATCATCATTCATTTCCTTATCCTCTTGGGCTTTTTCTTTGGGCTTCATTTGTTCGACCTTATTACCTGGATTATTGTTGTGGGATGATTCTTTTTTGTCCATCGCTTGGATGTTGTTGTTGGACGCAACTTCGTTTTTCTTGACGACATCCTTTTTTACCATACTTCTTTTTGCAGCCTCTTTCTCTGCTCTCTTCTGCCTTTGGAACCTCCTCCATTGAGATTTAGTCATGGGATTTTTACCGTTGTTGTTTTCAGAAGGGTAAGTTCTTGGTTTGCGTTTTTCGATTTCATTTCTTTCCGCTACCGAAGGGCCTTTTTGAACGTCGAAGCTTCTCCAATCTTTTCGTTCCTGAGCGTCCCTAATTGGTTGCACCCATCTGTCGTCAGCAGCTTTGTTGTTGGTTTGTATGAATTATAGTTTCTACCTTCAACCCTCTGTTGGTGGTGTTTACTCCTTATTGGATCGTATCTCTCTATTTTGGCAGCTGGGATTGCCCCCTAGTTTCCTTTTCTCTTGACTTTTCTATCACCTCCAAATTGTTTGTTGCCTTCCCGTCGAAGATGGCGCTACAACGTGGGCACAACATCACCTCATCCTTTTTTCTTTTGTAGTTTTGGATAAACTCAATCAAGCTTTCATCTTCTTTTGGATACACCAACCTCTGGTACTCCTCTCGACGGCGTTCATTGGCAGCCCGTATCTGATTTTTTTGGGATGTTTCCACCATGTTGATACTGGCCATTTTTCCACTACCAATAGTTAATTTGTTCATCTTTTCAGTAAGCGCTTGCTCAGTTTCACATATTTCCTTTGTCGAGTCACACTCTTCATTTGGGGATAAGTCGGCACTAACATCTTGGCAGCAGTCTTCGACTGACTTTCCTCTGGGATCTTCCATTATTCTACGTAAGATTCCATATGTGACTGGCTTCTCAGGACCTTCAGCAATCCTTGCCTTCATATTGGTAGCATCCTTATCAAACTCAGTGTTGATAGTGAGGCCTTCAGTGACCTTCTTTTTTACATTGTCGCCTTCAATGGCCTCCCTTTCAGTGTTGATCAAATTATCAGCAGCTACTTGATTTTCTGTTACATTGAGGCTCTCAGTAGCCTTCTGATAACGAGAAAATGTATCGATTATATTGCTATGTTTCAATACCGTTTTATCGCATAATTGTTGTTTTAACACCCGATTCCTCGAGTTTTCTTTGCCATTTTGCAGGTACATCATATACAGAGCTAAATCATGAGCCACAAGCAAAAGGAGCAAAAACAACCATTAAAAGATGAAGAAATGAGGAATTATGCAAAACCTGCATTTTTTGTTACACTCACGGTCGTCACCTAGGTGTCACGACCGTGACACCCCGAAAGGAGCAATCACGACCGTGACATATCCCTCACGACCGTGACACTTATTATACAAGGAACACGAACGTGATGCCCTTGTCACGACCGTGACAAGGGAAAAATAGGTTATTTGACTGAAGACTTGGTCATAACGTTACGCTGCATATGAAGTGCCTATTTTTCAGCTGACCCTGTATCCACACGTCCCTGGATTCTCTCAATGCTCCTACGAGGCCCAAGCAACAATTCAACCACCCAACCCATTTAGTCTTCTATAAATAGCTTAATTTGAATGAACAATTGACAGAGTTTAGTTTTATTAATTTCTTGCGGAAGCTCTGCCGAATTATTTTACACCCTTTATATTTTTCCAGCATTATTTTCATTGCTTTATTTTTCTTGTATCCAAACCAACCCTATAACAATTTCCAACATCAGGAAATTGTTATAAAATTTATTTATTTCAAAGCCTTCAGAATTTTTAGAGTTTATTTCCGATTCCGACAAATACTCCGAGCTTTCCAGCCTGTGGAAGAAGGAGTCTGCCATTTTTATTGTTAACCAGGTTTATATTAATTTGCAATTTTATATTTATGTTGGATATTTATTTTTCTGCCATGAATATTTCGTTTTATGTTTCTCTGCCTCTGTCTGGTTCAACAAAAATGAGTAGCTAAATACCTTAGGGCGGTATGTAATTAAAACAAACTAAATCGGTAAAATCAACTATAGGCTTAAAATAATTAAGAGCTTAATATTCTGGCTGATACTTTTTAATATAAAATCAACCTTTTTGTTACGAGAGTAAGGAAAGTGTATTAGGTTAGGTCAAGACCACGAGAGTGTGAGATTTTAACCAGATAGCTAAAGTTAGGCATTTAAATTAAACACAGCGAGAGCGCTTTAAAATAAATTAGAATTACTAAGTTTCCAAAAATTATCTCTAAACACTTATGGGCTAGCGAGAGCAGGCATAGGGCTTTAGGGGTAAGATCTGAGATAAGACCACGAGAGTGTGAGTTAAGGATATTTAAACTGGTAACCTCTACAGAATAGATTAAGTGAACCATCTTTATAAGCCTAGGTTAGATTGACCCGCCTAAGTTAGCATAATTACATACCGACCGCCTCAGTATTATTTTATTAAACTTAAATTTAATTCCCGCCTTTAATCTTTAAAAACAACAAAAAATCGTGACAACCCTTCACCTTAGCTAAACTAGAAATTCCTCTAGCACTAAGTAACCATAGAGTCCCTGTGGATCGATAATCTTAAATATTACTTCGATAGGCTGTGCACTTGCAGTTAAGATACCGCTAGACACATAATTAGATACGTCTTTAGCCCATCAAGTTTTTGGCGCTGTTGTCGGGGACCTTAATTTAGTTACTAGTGCACTTTAGGTAGCATTGTCTAGACTAAGGTATCAACTATTTTCTTTTCTTAATCAAAATTTCCGAGTGTATGCCAAGTACTCGCTCCCAAGGCGTAGACTTGCAACCTCTAATCCCAGAATCGGAACGCTTCTTACACGTAAGAAGACGGATATTCGATTACGAACAAAATTACAATATTCCAGATCTTCAATTAGATCCACCTAAACCAGTCGTAACATCAAAGGACGCAGAGATGGCTGAAGAACAGAATCACCCACTCAAATATTACGCTAGTCCTTCGCAAGCTGAACCGCATTCTAGCATTGCCGCACCGGCTATCAACCCAAACGATTTCGAACTAAAACCTTCGTTGATATCAGCCGTGCAACAAAATCAATTCGCCGGAAATCCTACCGAGGATCTGAACCTTCATCTTTCGATCTTTGTGCAATACGTAGATACCGTAAAAGCCAATGGAGTTACCTAAGAAGCTATTAGACTACGTTTGTTTCCTTTTTCACTTCGAGACAGAGCAAGAGCCTGGCTTCAATCTCTGCCTTCGAACTCAGTAACTACGTGGGAGGAACTAAAGATAGTTTTCTTGACCAGATATTTCCCACCTAGCAAGACAGCTATGCTGAGAGCTCAGATCAACGGATTTAAGCAAAGGGAAAACGAATCACTATTCGAAGCTTGGGAACTCTATAAGGATATGCTGAGACTTTGTCCACATCACGGATTAGTAGAATGGATGGTCATCCATACCTTCTATAATGGACTCTTGTACAATACAAGAATGACAATTGACGCTGCCGCGGGCGGTGCACTAATGGACAAAGAATATAATGATGCTTATGCACTTATCGAAAGTATGGCTCAAAACCATTACCAATGGGGAAGCGAGAGAGTCGCAACTGAGAAACCAACAAAAGGAGGTATGTACGAAGTGAGTAGTATGGACCAAGTCAATGCAAAGTTTGACCAACTAAACCAAAAGATCGACAACTTGGCCATAACACCAACAACCACCGTGGCTGCAGTAACACCTAACTGTGAGTTATGTGGAGTTCCAGGACATGAAGTTCCTGATTGTCAACTATTAACAGGAATTCCCACAGATCAAGTGAATTATGCTCAAGGAAATCCGTACTCAAACACATACAACCCAGGTTGGAAGAATCATATGAACTTCTCCTATAAAAATAACAATGCTTTATACGTACCAGGTCAAGCACCAGCTACACCACCAGAATATCAAAAGACTACTCCTAATGTCCCTAGAAAATCGAACCTTAAATTGATGATGGAGAACTTTATAGCTAACCAATCTCAAACAAACAAGGACTTCTTAAACCAAAACATTCACACTATGAGCAGATTAAGCAATTAGTAAGCAAAGTAGATGCATTAGCTACACATAACAAAATGCTTGAAACTCAGATTTCACAAGTAGCTCAACAACAAACACCTACCGCTGCACCAGCTGGAGTATTTCCTGGACAACCTCAACCTAATCCGAAAGGACATGCCAATGCTGTGATATTAATAAGTGGCAAGGAACTTGACGGACCTACCGATCCAAGACTTGACAATCCAGCCATGTACCAGAAACCGGATAAACCGACTGAAATGGTGAATGATCCAGAAGAAAAGGAAGATGATAATCAAGAGGCAGTGGAGAAAGAAAAGCCTTATGTGCCTCCACCACCCTATAAACCACCAATTCCGTACCCTCAGAGATTAACCAATTCCAAGACGATGGGCCAGTTTAAGAAATTTGTCGAACTTCTGAAACAGTTGAATATTACTATTCCGTTTACAAAAGCTATCACCCAAATGCCCTCGTATGCTAAGTTTTTAAAAGAAATCTTATCCAATAAGAAAAAGATAGAGGATAACGGAACAATTACACTTACTGCTGAGTGTAGCGCCATAATTCTGAATAATATGCCTCCTAAGCTAAAAGATCCAGGAAGTTTCTCTATACCCTGTGTAATAGGAAAATTCGTCATTGACAAAGCTCTATGCGATTTAGGAGCCAGTATCAGTATTATGCCCTTAACGATTTGCAAAAGGCTAGACATGGGAGACCTAAGACCAACTAAAATGTCTGTTCAACTAGCCGATCGCTCTGTTAAATATCCTGTAGGCATACTAGAAAACGTCCCAGTACGTATAGGACAATTCTACATCCCTACTGATTTCATAATCATGGACATCTCTGAAGACTCCACTACACCTATCATACTAGGAAGACCATTCTTAGCTACTGCCGGAGCTATAATAGACGTAAAGAGAGGAAAGCTAACCTTTGAAGTAGGTGAAGAGAAAGTTGAATTTATTTTAACACAATTCTTACAATCACCAGCTATAGAGGATACATGCTATCTACTGGACGTAATTGACGAATTTGTAAGAGAAATGGAAATGAAAGAAACTACCTATTCTGAAATTATGAAAATTCAAATCCCTCCGATTTTCGAAGATGATAATTGGCGTGCACCATATCAGGACGATAGTCTAAGCGAAAGTTTAGCACTTACACCGGATCCCATGCCAAGTAAGGATAAACCTACATTAGGATTAAAAACTTTACCTAAAAACCTAAGATACGAATTCTTAGACATTGAATGTAAAAGACCAGTTATAATAAATTCCAGTTTAGGAACAATCGAAACAAAGAAACTTTTAGATGTCTTAAAGAAATATCCAACTGCATTAGGATATAACATATCTGATCTCAAAGGAATATGCCCTTCAATCTGTATGCATCGTATTCTGCTAGAAGAAGATTGCAAAACCTCCAGAGAATCTCAAAGAAGAATTAACCCAATCCTTAGCACTGTAGTAAAAGAAGAAGTTAAGAAACTACTAGATGCCGAAATAATATATCCAATCTCTGATAGTAAATGGGTTAGTCCAGTACATGTAGTGCCAAAGAAAGGAGGTATCACTGTTGTGAAAAACGCTAAAGGCGAATCGATATCGCAAAGAGTAGTGACGGGACATAGGGTGTGCATCGATTATCGTAAACTAAACAAAGCCACTCGAAAAGATCATTTCCCACTACCCTTTATAGATCAAATGTTAGAACGATTAGCCAAGCATTCTTATTTCTTTTATCTTGATGGTTACTCAGGATTTTTCCAAATCCCTATCCATCCAGATGATCAAGAGAATACTACATTCACATGCCCCTATGGAACGTTCGCTTATAGACGAATGCCCTTTGGATTATGCAACGCTCCTGCAACCTTTCAAAGATGTATGATGTCAATCTTCGCAGATTTTATAGACAACATCATGGAAGTGTTCATGGACGACTTCTCTGTATGTAGGCAAAGTTTTGAAGGATGCCTATCAAATTTAGAAATGGTGTTAGAAAGATGTGTAAAAGTAAACCTCGTGCTTAACTGGGAGAAATGTCATTTTATAGTCAGAGAAGGAATCGTATTAGGCCTCGTCATATCCGACAAGGGAATTGAAGTTGATAAAGCTAAGATAGAAGTCATAAAAGATCTTCAACCCCCTAAAACAATTCGAGAAATACGAAGTTTTTTAGGACACGCCGGTTTCTACCGACGATTCATCAAAGATTTCTCGAAAATCACTAAACCTCTTACTGGTTTATTAATGAAAGACGCTGAGTTCATATTCAATGAAGATTGTCTTAAAGCATTCGAAACTCTGAAAACAGCCCTCATCACCGCACCAATCATGCAACCCCCTGACTGGAGATTACCTTTCGAAATCATGTGCGATGCGAGTGACTATGTTGTAGGCGCAGTTCTAGGCCAGAGGAAGGAAAAGAAACTTCATGCGATTTACTATGCCAGTAGAACCTTAGATTCTGCTCAGATGAACTACGCCACTACTGAAAAAGAACTGTTAGCAGTTGTCTTTGCGCTTGACAAATTCCGTTCTTACCTAGTGGGAGCGAAAATAATCGTTTACACAGACCACGCTGCTATCAGATACCTATTAACTAAGAAAGATGCTAAACCAAGACTCTTGAGATGGATTTTACTCTTACAAGAGTTTGATCTCGAAATAAAAGATAAGAAGGGTACTGAAAACGTCGTAGCAGACCATTTGTCTAGAATAGAAGGTATTAAACCCGAACAAGTGCCGATTAACGATGATTTTCCGTATGAACAGCTGATAGCACAAATAGGAAGCGACCCAGTTCAGTTAGACGTAGATGAACCAGAACCCGTGGAAACAATCCAAACGACTGTAGGACTGCCATGGTACGCTGACATTGTTAACTACCTAGCCGCAGGAGCTCTTCCACCTGATTTAACCTATCAGCAGAAAAAGAAATTCTTTCACAATCTAAAACATTACTATTGGGATGAACCATTATTGTTCAAAAGAGGACCCGATGGAATCTTTCGTCGATGTATTCCCGAAGAAGAAATAGAAGATGTCATTGCTCATTGCCATTCATCTCCCTATGGTGGACATGCAAGCACTTCCAAGACTTGTGCAAAAATCTTGCAAGCCGGCCTATTCTGGCCTAATCTATGGAAAGATGTCCACATCGCTGTTATAAATTGCGATCGGTGTCAACACACCGGTAATATTTCAAGAAGAGATGAAATGCCTCAAAAAGGAATATTAGAAGTAGAAATCTTTGACGTCTGGGGAATAGATTTCATGGGACCATTCCCAACATCTTTCGGTAATAATTACATACTCGTAGCTGTTGATTATGTTTCAAAATGGATCGAAGCTATAGCTTCTCCTACAAACGACACACGAGTAGTAATAAAGCTTTTCAAAAATATAATCTTTCCCAGATTTGGTGTGCCTAGACTCTTCATAAGTGACGGTGGCTCGCACTTCATTTCAAAAATCTTTGACAAATTACTATCTAAGTATGGAGTAAGACACCGTGTGGCAACATCATATCACCCACAAACAAGTGGACAAGTTGAAGTCTCAAACAGAGAAATCAAACAAATCTTAGAAAAGACTGTCGCCATATCTCGAAAAGATTGGTCATCTAAACTTAATGAAGCTTTATGGGCTTATAGGACCGCTTACAAGACACCCATAGGAACTACACCTTTCAAATTAGTTTATGGAAAATCTTGTCACCTCCCGGTAGAACTAGAACACAAAGCTTATTGGGCGATCAAAACTCTCAATATAAACTATAATGCTGCAGGAGAAAAGCGAATCCTAGATATTAACGAATTAGAAGAATTAAGGCTAGATGCTTATGAGAATGCTAAGATATATAAATAAAGAACTAAGCGATGGCATGATAAACGCCTATCTAGGAAATTTTTTAGTGTGGGAGACGTTGTACTCCTCTTTAATTCAAGACTTAGGCTCTTTCCTGGAAAATTAAAATCTAGATGGTCAGGACCCTTTGAAATAACTAGAGTGTTCCCGAGCGGAGCAATAGAAATTAAGGGTAGGAATAGTGAACCATTCACGGTAAACGGACAACGTTTAAAACATTATCATAAAATTGAAAATAGAGATTATTCGAATAGTCTAAGGCTTTTAGAGTTGTCCAGTAATTTCCCTGATTAATCTACACCTAAGCATTACGTCAGGCTTTAGACGATAAAAACAGCGCTTAGTGGGAGGCAACCCATTTACCCATTTAATCATTTAAATCATTTAAAAGATTTTCATCATTTTATTATTTTGTCATTTATCATTTTATTATTCATTTATTTGTTTTGTCATTTTATAGTTTTATTTCATTATTACTATTATTGCTTTTAAATTATGCATTTTATTTTCTTATTTTTATTTTTATTTTTCCTTATTTTAATCTTAAATCACTTTTACAGATTTTCTAAAGTCTTTTCCACTTTCCTTCTCCCCCTGATTTGTTTCCTCCGTATTTGCACTAACCATGGCTAACCAACCGATAAACCTTATGGAAACCAAATTTAGAGGTAGGAACCAAAGAATGAAATTTGAAGAGTTATCACAGAGACCAATGGATTTGACTCTGTACCCGGATGATCTGACTATGGAAACCCTAGGTATACATGATAACATCATGTACTTGTTTAACCGACTTGGATGTGAGAATGCACTGATTCAACATAAGTTTGTGACTTACTGCGAGCTCACCCTTGAGTTCCTTAGCTCCTTAGTTTACCTACCCGAGCGCGGTTTTGGATTCAGGAAAGGATTTATCAGTTTCCGCCTATTTGGAATAGAATATGACTTTAACCATAAAGAGCTAGCTGACTTATTAGGATTCCCTAGTGGACCCTTTGCTTTTACTACCACACAGGTAGAATTGATGGACATTGAGCTGGATTTCATTTGGGGAACATTAATCGGAAACTACCACCCTGAACCAAATAGCATGAACAATGATGAGATACATAACCCAGCTATCTGTTACTTCCATAAGATTCTTGCCCGCACCTTCTTTGGAAAAGAAGAAAACCTTACTGGAGTATCTAAAGATGAGATATTCATTATGTCATGTTTCACTAATGGACAGCCTGTCAATGGTGTGCCTTTCATGATGCAAACCTTCACCCGAATCCAAGAAGAACCTGAATTACCTATATTAGTAGGAGGTCTTGTAACCATGATTGCTGATGCCTTAGGACTTAGATACCAATTGCACAGGTGTAACCGTTTAGGTACCATCCGTCCTATGAATCTTAACTTTTGCTTTAATCGCCATATCATAAGGAATTTAGGACATCCACCTTTCGAGTACCTAATCAGGAATGAGGTAGTAACCTTGTTCACACTACCAAACCATGCTAGAGTAAGTGTTCATAATAAGGATAACTGGCTTTATGAGTTAACCCCACCTGACTATCCATCTACTCCTGAAACACCTCAGTCTTACAAGATAAAAGATGATATAATGACCGATGTAGAAAGTGACCCTGAGACACCTCCTGGTTACCATGACATTGACCACACTGACGAAGTGATTGAAACCCCTGAAGTGAATCAAGTAGATTATGCTAACAACCTAAAGAATATCATGAACACTCTTGAAGCTTACCAAACCGACATAAATACTGTTAAGGATGAGATTAAGAGCATGCGATTGGACATTATAGGTCTAACTGACATAACCTGTGAGCAATTCTACCACTTGAACTCCGCAATCGAAGATTTGAAGAAGCACTTTTGAAAATGCTATAGTGATCTAGCTTATTTTACTTATTGTTTTCGTTTCTAGTTAGTTTTACTTTTCGCAAACATTTTCGTACCGTATTTTCATTATTGTAATTTCATTTCAATTATCAAATGCAAAGCACTTCTAGTTTATAAATTTTTCCATTTTAATCAATTTATATGTTTTCAATCTATATACTGTTATGCTTGAATTGATTCATATTTTATACAATCTCTCGTGTGATGCAATTTACAAGTACTATGTTGATATTATTTATTATATGGTGTTTATATTTAATATTGAGTGAGAAGTGATCAAAAATATTATATAAATTATATGAAGCGTGAGAGAGATAATGCTTTCTGGAAATTATTCAAGGAATTCAGCCCTCACGGTCGTCATCACCCCCCTAACGATCGTGACAAGCTAATTAGCGCGTCACGACCGTCATACCTTTGTCACGACCGTGACGACCCTAATTATAGGATTCGTGAAAAACAGAACTGTTTCTTCTTCGAAACCTCTTCATCTTTCTTCTTCCATAACTTTCAAAACCACCCATTATCTCCTCCAACTTCCGTAACCTCCCATTACCAAATTAAACACCATTAACCTCTCCATTATCACCACACCTATCACATTCTCACCTTGCAATATTAACTCCGAACCATTATTTCTCTCATTTTATCACTTTTTCACAAAAATCAAAACTCCTCATCTCCCACTCTTGTTCTTGCATGCAATGGAAGCTATTCAATTTAGAGATGGTGAGCATGGAGAAAACCAGAGAGAGAGAGGTTCATCCAATTCCAGAACCGTGGCGTGCAACCCACGCGATATGTCGACACTGTCTGTTTGAGAGAATTGGGAATGCTTAACAGTGTCAAGAGCCTGCTTCAAAAAGTCGGTCTGTGGGATCTTTGCAGTCAGCCCCAGCCCACATTCGAACTTCTGACACTGGAATTCCTAAGCTCATTCCATTACATCACTCCTACCGGTTCTCAGAGTCAACTTACCGGTTTCGCTAAGTTCAGATTGCTTGGCCGGGAGTTCGAACTTTCGCAAAACAGGATAGCCGAGTTGCTAGGCTTCGATCACGGGAATGAAGCTCACCTCCGCGTGCCGGACAATTTCAGTGAAACCGCTTTCACCCTATGGCACGACATAACCAACACCCGTGCCTCAGCCTTTCAGAGCCTTAATGCTACACATATCCACAACCCGACAATCAGATATTTTCACCGCATCATTTGCAACACCATCTTTGTACGAGAGAGTAACCACAAGCTCAACTCCAAGGAGCTTCTGTTCTTGCACTGCACTCTAAATGACGAGCCTATCAACGCTGCCCCGTTCATGCTATCTCATATCCAGGCCATTGCGCAAAGAGGTGCAACCCCCTTTTACATAGGCGGCATTGTCACCACCCTCGCCATTCAGTTGGACCTTGGTGACTTGGTCGTAAATTTGCCTAGCAGAGCCGCCGAGTTCCTAACGAAGAACAATTGCAGGTCCGCTCACTTGATTGCACAGAGAGAGAATGGCAGGTTTAGCCCTGTTATCCACGGCACTGTTTATCACCACATCATCCTGCCGTCCCGTGACCGCATCGATCCGTCTAGCCGAGCCAACTGGCTCTTTGCTTTACCGGATGCTGCCGGCCACGCCCCCATTCATGATGATCAGGCCGATCCCCCAGCGGACGAGATGCAAGACACTTTGGATGCAGCTGAGCCTGTCCAGGACATTCCTGAGTCATCCACCCGACAACCTCCTGCACAAGAATTCACACTTGAGGACGTCCTCCGTGCGATTCATCAGCAAAACCAGATGAATGCCGCACTGGAGCGAAGGCAGAAGGAGCAGCATGATGCATTACTCCGCACTATTGCAACCAACCAGAGGTCCACTGATGAGAAGCTCTGCGAGATTTTTAGCGAGCTAGAGGCTTTGCGCATTGATATCACTGCTGTCACCGGTACCGGTTCCGACCAGACGCTCCCGCACCAGAAGCCGAGGCCGTGGTCATCAGCAGCCTTAGTTTTAGTTTTTGATTCTGTTTTTCCGCTTTCGTTGTTTGTATTGTACTTTACCGCTATTATATCACAACATTGAGGACAATGTCTGATATAGTGTGGGAGAGGTACCTTTCATTTTCCGCATTTTTCCCTTTTCGCATTTTTTCCATTCCGTTGTATTTCCTTTTTCATAAGTTAATGAAACGAGCAATTTTTGTGCTATTTTCTTTAGTTTCGAACTTTCTCCGTTTATTCAACCATACCGGAAAAAAAATCTTTAATTAATTCTTCGCATTACCCGACTTACCTACGAAATCATAATTAGGAAGCTGAGAACGATTCAACAAGATCAATACAGTCTTGACACCTTAAACTTCCCACTTAAGCAATCCCGTTTCGATGATTGTTACGACTACACCTTAAGTTTCAGTTCAAAAGTAACCCCTAGTAATTTATACTAGCAGTCAGCACCGTCTGAATACAAACCACGTGGGGAGCCGATGAATATAAGCGTTTGATGCCTAATCTATAATGATCCTTCATATCTCGATGCAAATGAAAAGAAATTGCACCAAAGTACACGGTCGCATATAAGAAACGAGAAATATGAGAAGGAGTCCATTGCGGGTTAGTTCAGAGGTACTGGTTCTGAACTTAGTAGGGCGTGCTACGGCTCGATCCCCCACAACCTCCAAATCGGATAATGTATGTAGGGTTACCACATTCGTGTACCAGACCCCGTGCTTTTAAAGGATCAAATTCGCTAACCGGCTACTCCACTACGTGCGTGCTAAGGCAAAGGGCTTAATGTGATTGCGCTAGAATGAAACCGGGCGAAATAAGATCGAAAGACTCTAGGTGAAATCGTAAAGCAATTTCCGAATGTTTCGTTTAACTGGAAGTCGACGACTTAGCTTGTTGCTTGTGTCATTAGTGTATCGTTAGTGTTTTATCAAAGTACCGGTTTATCCGACAAAACGATCCCTCGTACGGTTTGTTATGTGTGTGCGTCGATAAAAACTTGTTCGACAATTTTCAACCGACTATTTGCTTGAGGACAAGCAAAGGTTTAAGTTTGGGGAAGTTTGATAACGAGAAAATGTATCGATTATATTGCTATGTTTCAATACCGTTTTATCGCATAATTGTCGTTTTAACACCCGATTCCTCGAGTTTTCTTTGCCATTTTGCAGGTACATCATATACAGAGCTAAATCATGAGCCACAAGCAAAAGGAGCAAAAACAACCATTAAAAGATGAAGAAATGAGGAATTCTGCAAAACCTGCATTTTTTGTTACACTCACGGTCGTCACCTAGGTGTCACGACCGTGACACCCCGAAAGGAGCAATCACGACCGTGACATATCCCTCACGACCGTGACACTTATTATACAAGGAACACGAACGTGATGCCCTTGTCACGACCGTGACAAGGGAAAAATAGGTTATTTGACTGAAGACTTGGTCATAACGTTACGCTGCATATGAAGTGCCTATTTTCCAGCTGACCCTGTATCCACACGTCCCTGGATTCTCTCAATGCTCCTACGAGGCCCAAGCAACAATTCAACCACCCAGCCCATTTAGTCTTCTATAAATAGCTTAATTTGAATGAACAATTGACAGAGTTTAGTTTTATTAATTTCTTGCGGAAGCTCTGCCGAATTATTTTACACCCTTTATATTTTTCCAGCATTATTTTCATTGCTTTATTTTTCTTGTATCCAAACCAACCTGTAACCCGGTGAACTGACTTTAAACAATGTTGCGGATAGCAAGAGTCGCCACCGACTTTTATTTTATCCATAAGGAAAGGTTATAAAAGAACAGGAAAGACCTTAGAGAATGTTTCGGGTCCGGGGGGTAGGTTATGAAAAGGGAAGGTGTTAGCACCCTTTTCATCCATGGTTATCCATGGGCTCTTAGGTACTTAAGCTCACTTTAAATTGTTTTGAAAGTGTAGTGTGTGAATAGCAAAATTTTCAGAATAGTTAGTAAATAATCCATGTAAGGATGTGTTAAAAACATGTTTGAAAATTTGTTTGAGAATTGTTTAAGTGTGAAAAAGTTTTGAAATGAGCTTAAGTACTTAAAAGTAACTTCCCCTAATGTTTAAAGGTCTTTCTCGTTTTTTATTCTTTCCTTAGTAAGACTATCCCTACTATAATGGAGTAGGTAGTCCTTACTTTGGATGTTTAAGGGACATATGAGGGACAATTTGATCTTTAAGGCAATGGTGGGGTGTAATAAGCATTTATAAGGGACTTTGATGATTTTTATTCGAGGGACTTGCTTTTATACACCCCACTTAACCATTATTCGTAGGCAACGAGAGGGATAACCTTAGAAGGTGAGACGGCGATTAAAATCGACTTACGTGTGTGAAGTGTTTAAATTAATTATCTTTGATTAAAAATTATCTAAATTGATTTTAATATTACATACATGTTAACACTCCCTAATTACTAACCATGATACATAAATAAATAAATTATTATAAACTTTACACCAAGGAACAATTACAAAATTATAATAATAAGCAAAAATAAATAATAAGCAAATAATAATTTAGCCATAAATAAATAAAAGGGTTAGTTATAATAAGATAATAATAATATAAAATTAAAGCAAAATAATATGGTTAGTAAAATAATAATAAGAATAATTAGAAATAATAAACAAAGATTAGAAATATAAAAATAAGATGATAAATAGTAATAAAAATTATAATAGACAAAAATTAGTAACAATATAATTAGTAATAATAAAAACCAAGAATAATATAAGAAAGAAATAACATACATAACCAAATATTTTTTAATTCACATACTAAATATTAAATTATTTTTCAAATAGATTATAATTACAAAATTTTAATTATTATAAATATATATTTACAATTTATATGCATATTATAAAAAAAAATATTTTAAGTATCATTTTAAAATTTAATTCTATTTACAAATTATTTTTAACTATATACAAAATATATAAATTAAACTATTTCTAAACATTAAAAGAAAATTAATTTAAATTGCAAATACAAAATTTTATGAAAAAAATTATAATTATATTAGGAATTAATAAAAAACAGAATTAAATGTTATTTAGAAAAATATTTTAAGGTTGAAAAATTAGGGTTTATATTTTTTAGGGTTTTAGAATTAGGGTTTATATATATATATATATATACAAAATGTTAAACAAACATACATTCTATAATTTAATTACAACATAGAAAATAATTTTGAAAAAAAATAATAATTTGAACCTTTTTAGAAAACATATTAGAGTTATTTTTTTTTAAATATATATATATTCATGCATATTTAATTTTTAATTGAAATTATTAAAACAAACAAGTTAATTACATAAAGAAATAAAATAGAAATAATAGTAAAAGGAAAACTTACCTGGGCTGGATTTGATCCCAAGACTTCTTACTTGCAGACAGCAACAAGAACCACCAGGCCAGCCAGGCGCAGGTGATAAGACAACAGCTTCCCTTTGTTTTATGTCTTGATCATGGAAATTCAGAAAAAATAAAAGATCAAAAAGGCCTGGGGTGGTTTCGTACCCAGGACCTTAATGCTTTCATACGCGCGCTTTACCACCCGGCTGGAAGAGCCAATCTATCCATTCGTTGGCTTTGAATCATTATATTTTAAGCCTCCTTGATTCCTGAAAAATAAACAAAAATAATGGCCCCAGTATGATTCGAACCATGGCCCTTATAGCGTATACATTCCAGCCTTACCACCAGACCACAGACGCGCTGGTGATATAGAATTGAAACAAAGTCAAAAAAATATAATGTCCAAATTTTAAATTATTTAAACGCGCGGCAAACTCCTTCTTCTTCCTCTGGACTCACGAAATTTCCTGCGAAAATATTTACAAATTCACCTGCGAATTTTCCTGGGTGTTCTTCATGTTCTTCAACCTGCGAAAATTCAAACTTGTACCAAACACTACTGATTTATGAAATTGGTTAGTGATTCACAATCCACAGAGTTCACACAACAATCCTACGTTTTCAGAATTGATTTATATACATTCAAACATGAAACCCTAATTATGAGGTCATAAACCCTAACATGGCCGTTTGCGATTTACACACTCATTCTTCAATCCAATTGTCCAGAAACAATCCTTGGGACCTCACAAGCACAAAAGATCAAACAAAATTCGTTAATGATGCACAAATAGTCATAATCGAAAAATTGAAATGCAATGTCAAATTTGATTCGGGTACGGCAATGTATGATGATATATGGCAATGTGATGATTGATTTAGGTTCCATGATGATCCAGGAAGCCAACCATGTTCTCAAAATACCTTGTAATACTTTAAACCTCCAAAACCGAATTTCAATTTTTGAAGAACTTTTGTGCTCTTGAACTTACCTCTAGGTTGCTGCCAATTCGTGAATGTGCATTAGGTTTATGTTATGTATATATATGGGGTTGATTTAGGTCAGAAACAAGGCTTGGCTATGTGAAAATTTGGATCAAAAAAAGATTGAAAAAGATCAAGTTGTAAATTTCAAATATTTGACTATTAAGACTTGCTATTTTAGGACAATTCACATGATTCTTTTCTCTTTAAGTTTCAATCTATAATTATGAATTTTTAGGAACAAAATCTTCACCCAAAAATAACTTTTCATATTTTTTATTTATTTAAAATGATTTTTTAAGAGTTAAATCAATAATAAATAAATAAAAAATAATAAAAATGATGATTTTTATTCAATTGGGTCGTGTATAGTGTTTGGAGATGGATTGGGTCATGAATTAGGCAGCCCATTTGGAAAGAAATACTTTTAAGCCTCCATTTTCAATATAAACCATCACAAAATTGTCCAACTTTGCAAAGGCACATCTCCCTCAATTTTAAAGGTATGAGGGTGTTCTTGGACTTTTTAGAAAGCTTGAAGAGTCCTCTAAACAACCCCACTGGTTTCAAGTCCATATCACTTACCAATCTCAAGTTATGTCTTTTTGAAGTTGTTGACTTTTTGTTGACTTTTGAAATGACCTATAATGTCTTAGATCATATCTTTCAAATGAAGCATTTTTAGGCTTAACCTTCAACATCAAAGTTGTAGAGAATTCAATTTCCTTCAAAATGAGCTTTGGATGGAGACTTGGTGATGAAGTATGTGAAAGTTATGCCTGGTCAAAGTTCAGTTGACTTTTACTGAGGAAACCCTAATTTAGAAACTCCTGATTATTGATGATCTGGAATCTCCTTGATGAATCATGATCAACCCTTGATCAAATGATGAATTTTACTTCATATACTTGATGTTGGCAAAAAATCATGAAGTTTGACCTTGGTTTGACCACAATTGACCTCAGTTTGACTTTTTAACTGCATTGACTGATTTTGTCTTATCTGATCATCTGACTGAGCAAACTTTTGAGAAAAGTCTTGAAACTTGTCATGGGGGTTCTTATATACATATAAGATGTTATGAAACTCACTTGAGGTATTGGAAGTCCATTTAGCCTGATTAAAGTCAAAACCCTAATTTTGGATGCATTGCTTAGGAGGTGCATTGTCTGAAGGAATTGTCAACTTCTTTGACCAATTGTGAACTTTGTGAACCTTGTGAATCTTCATAAGATGTCTTGTGATACTCATGGGAGGTATTGTGAAGCTTGTGAACCTTGTGAACCTTCAAGAAGTAACTTGTAGACTTTATGAACCTCATGAAAGGTCTTGTAAATGTTGAGAAGCTTGTGAACCTTGTGAACCTTCATAAAGTAACTTGTAGACTTTATGAACCTCATGAAAGGTCTTGTAAATGTTGAGAAGCTTGTGAACCTTGTGAACCTTCATAAAGTAACTTGTAGACTTTATGAACCTCATGAAAGGTTATAGAAAGCATTAAAGAACTTATGAACCTTGTGAACCTTCATAAAGCAACTTGTGGGCTTCATGAACCTCATGAAAGGTTATAGAAAGCATTAAAGAACTTGTGAACCTTGTGAACCTTCATAAAGCAACTTGTGGGCTTCATGAACCTCATGAAAGGTTATAGAAAGCATTGAGAAACTTGTGAACCTTGTGAACCTTCTTAGAACACAAAGTCTTGTATTGTGAGGGCAAATTTTGGGGTGCAACAGCTGCCCCTGTTCAATTTTCTGAAACCTGAGGGGTTAGATTGGTATATTTGCCAGTCGTAACCTGGAAGGTTGAAGGGGATTGAACACAAAAGCCCAAAAATTTGCACTCACCAGTGCATAGAATGATATTGATGGTTGGTTGAACATGATCGAGTGGGCTTAAAGATGCCACTAGGGGAAAATTCTTTAGTAGTATAATGAAAGTTGTCAGGAGTCTGGAGTAATACTGATGTAACAGCATGTCTTCATGAGGATAGAGCAATGGAAATCTCTAAAGCAGTCTTGAAGTAATGATTTCAGGAGGATGGAGACATCAATAATGACAACTCCAATGCAGTCTTGAAATAATAATGTGATATGTCTTCAGGAGGATAGAGCAATCAATAATGATAACTCTAATGCAGTCTTGAAGTACTGATTTCAGGAGGATGGAGACATCAATAATGACAACTCCAATGCAGTCTTGAAATAATAATGTGATATGTCTTCAGGAGGATAGAGCAATCAATAATGATAACTCTAATGCAGTCTTGAAGTATTGATTTCAGGAGGATGGAGACATCAATAATGACAACTCCAATGCAGTCTTGAAATAATAATGTGATATGTCTTCAGGAGGATAGAGCAATCAATAATGATAACTCTAATGCAGTCTTGAAGTACTGATTTCAGGAGGATGGAGACATCAATAATGACAACTCCAATGCAGTCTTGAAATAATAATGTGATATGTCTTCAGGAGGATAGAGCAATCAATAATGATAACTCCAATGCAGTCTTGAAGTACTGATTTCAGGAGGATGGAGACATCAATAATGACAACTCCAATGCAGTCTTGAAATAATAATGAGCTCATCAGGAGGATAAAATAACCCTGAGGTTATAATAAAGCAGTCCCAAAGATCATAGGTTTGCTTGTTGGACAATTAACCTGAAAACAAAGTAGCATTCTGTATAACAATATTAGTTTATGCTTTATGTATGCATGTATGATATGATGTACTTAGGTAATGTATTATGTATATGGATATATATGCTATGGTATGATGTAAATGATGTATGTATGATATGATAACTGCCGGAAACGTCTGGATGTCTTTGTATAACAACTGCTGGCCAGGGAAAATAAATCCCGATTCGTTGTTGAAGAATATATAACCCTTCGTCTGCTGGGGATAACAAGGTATAGATAACCTCCCGTATGCTGGGGATAACAGAGTATAAATATAACTTCCCGTTGTTGGGGATAGTAAGGTATATGTAACCTTCGTCTTCGTTTGATAGTAGGATAAGTATAACATCCCGTCTTCGTTCGTCGTGCTCCTATTGGAAAGTAATTTCCCGAATATCCGTATGAGGATAAAAGAGATGTACACAAATTCCGGGAGATGAGACCTTATGGAGATGGATTTGCTCTACTGAGGGTTTTGTGACTGTCTTGTTAGAGATGAACCGGCGAAGCTTCGTTGCAATCCTTCCCTCGTTCGTCCTTAGTAAATACTATTACCGCATTTTCATGTATTTCTGGTAAACATTAATCATATTAAGAGCATACATGGATTTCTGGTAAACATTAATCATATTCAAAAGCATACATACATTCAAACACAATCAATGGACGTTTCGCTTATGTAAATAGGGTAAAAGTAAATCTGAATTCAAAAGATGGAATTTATTTATATCAAAAAGTGACCCATACATGGGTAAGTTTGTACAAGGAGATATAAACCCTAGTAAGAGGATTTTGTCGTAAAGTTTTACAAAAGAGAATCAGCTATGTGGGAAACAATCCTATTGAGTTTCAATTCTACTATTGCCACTCAAGTATCTCATCTTCTTGCTGTTGAGACAGAAACGATTGAATTGAGCTTTATCTGTTCGAGCTTGAATAAGTAGTACAACTGGTTGCAGTTTCATTGGTGATCCAAACGAGACATAGTCATACGCTTTAATCCCTAACTTTTGCCTAGATTGCCTTTTCAGGTTTTCAATCCACCGGGATACCCTTTTTTGCCCAAGCCGCCTTTTCAGGTTTTCGACTTGCCGGGTGTACATCTTTTCATATATATCCCTAATTTTTGCCCAAACCCTTTTGGTTTGCCGGGATGCCCTTATTTTTGCCTAGGCCTGTCAACCTAGCGGGTCTCTTTTTATGCGTAGTATTTTTTTACTATGTCTGCGTTTACAGGCTGAGGGAAGTCCTCTCCATCCATTGTAGTCAGTATCATGGCACCTCCTGAGAACACTGTCTTGACTACAAATGGTCCTTCATATGTTGGAGTCCACTTGCCCCTAGGATCACCCTGTGGTAATATGATACGTTTGATTACCAAGTCACCAGCTTGATATACCTTTGGCTTAACCTTCTTGTTAAAAGCTTTGATCATCCGTTTCTGGTACATCTGGCCATGACAAACTGCTGCTAACCTCTTCTCCTCAATCAAATTTATCTGGTCCAGTCGAGTCTGAATCCACTCATCTTCATCCAAGCCTGCATCCTTCATAATTCTCAAGGAGGGGATCTGAACTTCAATGGGCAGAACTGCTTCCATACCATAGACTAAGGAGAATGGGGTTGCCCCTGTTGAAGTACGTATTGTAGTACGATAACCATGAAGAGCAAATGGTAACATCTCATGCCAATCTTTGTAAGTAACAGTCATCTTCTGTACAATCTTCTTAATGTTCTTATTAGCAGCTTCAACTGCCCCATTCATCTTCGGACGATACGGAGAAGAGTTGTGATGCTTAATCTTGAACTGCGTGCAGAGATCCGTAATCATAGTATTGTTCAGATTAGAGCCATTGTCAGTGATAATCCTCTCAGGGATGCCATACCTACAGATGAGATTATTCTTAATGAACCGAGCCACAACATTCTTAGTCACAGATGCATATGAAGCTGCCTCTACCCACTTCGTAAAATAATCAATAGCAACCAGGATGAAACGATGCCCATTAGAAGCAGTAGGCTTAATCTCACCAATCATATCAATGCCCCACATAGCAAAGGGCCAAGGAGCAGTCAACACATTCAAAGGAGATGGAGGTACATGAACTTTATCAGCATAGATTTGACATTTGTGACAAGTTCTGGAGTGTTGATAACAATCAGCTTCCATGGTAGACCAATAGTAACCTGCTCTCAAAATCTTCTTTGCCATAGTGTGACCACTGGAATGGGTGCCAAAGGTCCCATCATGCATCTCTTCCATAATCTCAGTTGCTTCCTTCTTATCCACACAACGAAGCATAGTTGAATCATGATTACGCTTATACAAAATCCCATTACTCAAAAAGAATTTAGCAGCAAACCTCCTCAGGAACTTCCTATCTTTGACAGATGCCCCTTCAGGGAACTCCTGAGCTTCAAGATATCTTTTCACTTCATAGAACCAAGGTTTTTCCTCTGGCCCTTCAGTATCAATCTCATTGCAGTATGCAGGCTTCTCAAATCTATCAATGGTAATCTTGGGAGCTTCATCATCCCAACTGATCTCAAACATAGATGCCATGGTGGCCAATGCATCTGCCAACTGATTCTCTCTTCGTGGAATATGTCCAAAGGTAATCTCTTTGAAATGTGGGATTAAAGACAAAACATGCTCTCTGTAAGGAATGAGATTATCATGCTTAGTATCCCAATCTCCTTTAATCTGACTCACTACCAGGGCTGAATCTCCATACACATCAAGGAATTGAATCTTCATATCAATAGCAACTTTGATACCCATGATACATGCCTCATACTCAGCCATGTTATTGGTACAATGGAAACAAAGTCTGGCAGTAATCGGGGTATGACAACCTTCGGGGGAACTAATCACAACACCAACACCATTACCGAGTGCATTAGAGGCACCATCAAAAACCATAGTCCATCGGGATCCTTGTTCAGGTCCGTCATATTGTCCAGGTTCTTTGGTAACAGTCATAATATCTTCATCAGGGAATTCAAAATTCATTGACTGGTAATCATCTACTGCTTGATGAGCCAAATGATCAGCAACAACACTCCCCTTAATGGCCTTCTGAGTAGTATATTGTATATCATATTCTGTTAAGATCATTTGCCATCTTGCAATTCTTCCGGAGAGAGCAGGTTTCTCAAATATGTACTTGATTGGATCCATTTTTGAAATCAACAAGGTAGTATGGGTCAACATATACTGTCTTAGTCGGCGAGCAGCCCATGCCAAAGCGCAGCAAGTTTTCTCGAGCAGTGAGTATCTTGTTTCACAGTCGGTAAACTTTTTGCTAAGGTAGTATATTGCCTGCTCTTTTCGACCAGACTCGTCATGTTGCCCCAACACACACCCCATTGAGTTGTCTAGAACTGTTAAGTACATAATCAAGGGTCTTCCGTCAACTGGTGGCATCAAAATTGGTGGTTCTAGCAGATATCTCTTGATTTCATCAAAGGCAGTTTGGCACTCGTCATTCCATTCCATCACCTGATCTTTCTTCAACAACTTGAAGATTGGCTCACAGATGGTGGTTAATTGGGAAATAAATCTTGCAATGTAGTTCAATCGTCCCAAGAAACCTCTAACCTCCTTCTCAGTACGGGGAGCTGGCATCTCTCGTATAGCTTTCACTTTTGCAGGATCCACTTCAATACCTTTTCCACTGACAATGAAACCCAGGAGTTTTCCAGATCTAACTCCAAAAGTACACTTGTTTGGATTCAATCTCAACTTATATTTTTTCAACCTCTCAAACAACTTGTGCAGATGGTCAAGATGTTGCTCTTCATTCTGAGACCTGGCTATCATATCATCCACATATACCTCTATCTCATGATGAATCATATCATGAAACAAAGCCACCATAGCACGCTGATATGTTGCCCCTGCATTCTTCAAACCAAATGGCATCACTTTATAGCAAAAGGTGCCCCACTGTGTCACAAATGTTGTCTTCTCCATATCTTCAGGTGCCATCTTGATTTGATTATAACCAGAGAAACCATCCATAAAAGAGAATACCTTATGTTGAGCAGTGTTGTCTACCAAAATGTCAATATGAGGAAGTGGAAAGTCATCTTTGGGGCTAGCCTTGTTCAAATCTCTGTAGTCTACACACATACGTACCTTACCATCTTTCTTAGGAACCGGTACCACATTTGCAACCCACTGAGGATAAGAAGTCACTGCCAAGAACCCTGCATTGAACTGTTTCATTACCTCTGCCTTGATCTTTTCTGACATTTCAGGACGCATACGACGAACCTTCTGCTTCTTTGGACGACAATCTTCTTTCACTGGCAAACGGTGAACCACAATGTCTGTGTTTAACCCTGGCATATCTTCATAAGACCAAGCAAAGATCTCCACATAGTCACGTAACATCTGAATCAACCTGCTCTTGACACTGTCTTCTAAATCAGCCCCTACCTTGACCTCTTTTCTGTCTTCCTCAGTTCCCAGATTCACAACTTCGACTGGCTCTTCATGTGGCTGTATAGCTTTCTCTTCCTGTTGTAACAACCTAGCAAGCTCTACAGGTATTTCACAATCGTCCTCATTTCCGTCTTCAGTTTGATAGATCGGATTCTCGAAATTGTAATTGGCAATAGTAGAACTGTTATCAACAGGATCCAGAGTGGATGAGGATCTGCATTTAGTGATGTGGGTGTGTGTAAGAACACATAGCTGATAAAGCAAAAATAAAAGAAAAAGAAAGACAAGGAACACAATATTTACTAAAACGAAACGTCCACTGATTTTATTGAATGAAGTATGCAAATGAAATGACAGCCCGTAACAAGCACACCATTGTGCCCCGGGTAAGGCACGTGGCTTGAAAGTTTTATTGTTCAGAAATTACAAATTTAAAACATAACACAGTAATAGTATTTACTCCTGACTAAAGGAGATAGGGATAACATCTTCAGCTTTCCAATTATTGAGTCCAGCACCCATAGTAGGAAAAATCCATGCATCCAAGTTGTAGTCTTCATCTTGATCTCCCACAGCATTAATCACCCCTTGATTGGTGATACGAGCAGCACGAGCACGACGAACAGCCTTCTGGGACTCTGCAGTGAAACCCAAACCAAACTTGTCAGACTTGTATGGAATATCAGGAAGCTGACCCCAAATAGTACAACCACCTTCATTCACCACAGCTCTAGCATCATTGAGGGAGGCCATTGCCATTGTTGGAGGATTTCTGATGACCACAGGAACCTTCTTCACAGCAGGAGGAGTCACACAATCATTAACAACCCAGGGAACCACTTCAAATGACTGACACGGAGTCTCAATGTATTCACCTTCCATTTCCAGATACTTGAAAGTGTTTACATGGCTGACAAAGTATTCTTCCTCTCCGAAGACAGTAACAACTTTTCCATTCACCGGATATCTCAACTTTTGGTGCAATGTAGAGGTCACAGCACCTGCCCCATGGATCCAGGGACGACCAAGCAGACAAGAGTATGAAGGACGAATATCCATCACATAAAATGTAGCAGTAAACATCTGAGAGCCAACCTTGATTGGAAGATCAATTTCCCCATGCACTACTCTTCTAGAACCATCAAAAGCTTTTACCACAATATTACTGGGCTTCAACACAGTATCTTCAGGACTCAGCTTGTTCAGGACTTCCTTAGGCAACACATTCAAAGAGGAACCATTGTCTATCAGCACATGAGACAGGGTAGTGCCCCTGCATTCAATTGAAATATGCAAGGCCCTGTTGTGATCCCTCTTGGCAGGGGTTAAATCAGCATCAGAAAATCCTAACCCGTTGTCGTAGGTCAGGTGGGCAACACAATTCTCAAATTGGTCAACAGAGATTGCACTGGGTACATGAGCCATTTTCAGAAACTTGATCAATGATTTGGCATGAGCCTCAGAACATAACAACAAGGACAGCATAGAAATCTTTGAGGGAGTATGCCCCAACTGATCAACAATGTCATAATCACTCTTGCGAATGATTTTCAATACTTCTTCCATTTGCTTAGAGAGGTCATCAGCAGCTGGAACATTAGTAGATACAGGCTCAATAACAGGGCCTTTGCCCCGAGCATCAGTGGTGGTGGTAGCAGCAGGAGTAACTGCATTCTTGGAAGTATCTGGAGGAGAAAAGACTCTTCCACTACGAGTGATCTTGCTAGATCCAGCAATATTATCAATGTCAACAGGCACATCAGCTACAGGCTCTTGCTTGACACCATGGATGTAAACATCAGACCCATAGTGCCAAGGTACAGCTTTGTCAGAGGTATAAGGAATAGGACCAGGAGTGGTAATGATCAAAGGAGCCACTCTGGCTTCAGCAACAACTTTTACAGGACCCTCAGCCGTAATCTTGATAGGACCCTGATGAGAGATCTTGATGGGCTTCCTTGCAGTGATTCTTACCGGTACTTTGTCAACCATATCAACCTCTTCAATTTTCTTACCCTGAGTCAGATGATCCACCATACTTTCTATAGATGCTGGTCTTCTTTCAAACACTATAGTATACTTATCCATGAGACGCTGAATACCATCTCTCAAAATGAAGCAACTATCCGGCTTATGGGTACAATACAGACAATCTTCACGACAACCTGGAAAGATCCCAGCTCGTACTAACCTCTTTTTGATAACAGACAATGGTGTGCTCAACTCCATAACTGAATAGACATGCAGGTCTTCCTCAATGTCTTCATCAATGGCATTGACAGTCTTTTCATGATTTGGCATTGGTGCTGTAATTACATTTGGAGTACCCGGAGGATCAAACTCAATCTCTCCAGCATCGATCATATCTTGAATTTTGTTCTTCAAGACCCAGCAGTTATTAGTATCATGTCCTGGACAGTTTGAATGATATGCACATCGTGCATTGGGATTGTACTTGGGAGAAGTAACATTGGGATTCTGAGGAGCCTCCCTCAAAGTAATGAGTTCAGCCTTCAACAAGTGTTGCAATGCCTGAGCCATTGACATGTTGATTCTCGTGAACTGTCTTCTAGTCTTTGGTTGGTGTCCCTGAGGCTGCTCTGTTGGTGCAGGAGTTGGATTTGAAATATGAACTGCACTGACAGACTGATGCCTTCTGTTACGATCAGGCTGACCATAAACATCATTAGATTCTTTCTTCCCAGTGGGAGGCTTCTTTGCAGCACCTGATGAAGAAGTGCCCACTTGGATCTTACCACTCTTAATACCATTCTCTACTCGCTCTCCTGTCATAATCAACTCAGTGAAGCCAGATGATGAGCTTCCAATGAGATGACTGTAAAACGGACCATTCAGTGTACACATGAACATATCAACCAGCTCCCTGTCAGTCAAAGGGGGTTGAACTCTTCCAGCTAAATCTCTCCACTTCTGAGCATACTCCTTAAAGCTTTCTTTGGCACCCATAGACATGCTTTGAAGCTGCATGCGAGTGGGGGCTAAGTCAGCATTGTATTGATACTGCTTGTAGAAAGCTTCAGCAAGATCATTCCAATCTCTGACGTTGACACTCTCCAACTGATAATACCACTCCAGCTGAGCTCCAGATAAGCTCTCTTGAAAGAAGTGGATCCACAACTTTTTATCAGCAGTGTGGGGTTGAATTCTTCTGACATAGGACCTCAGATGTAGTTTGGGACAAGAGACCCCATCATAAACAACAAAGGTGGGAACCTTGAAACCAATGGGTATCACCACCCCAGATATCAAACTCAAATCCTCAAAATCCAGCCCAGATGATTTCTGCAATTCCATAGCATCCATTCTATCCACCAGCATCTTGAATTTGTCTTCATTAGGCTCATGGTAGTAGTTAGCCTCAGAATCAGAGTCCCCCATTGTGTGATGGAGACTGCCTACCTCTTGCTCAGATTCTTCAGATTCATAGTCTTTAACCTGTTCCTTGGTCTTGACAGGACCTTTGAACCTTCTTCCCATGTTGAGCAACCCAGCAGACCTTTTAGTCTTCTTAGTCTTCTTGGCCAGCAGTGCCTTCAAATCATCTTGCCCCTTGGACAGGTTCAAGATCAGCTCTTGGAACTGTGCATTTTGTGCCTGAAGATCCTTAACTGATTGTTCAAGTGCCATTGCTGAAATAAACAGCGAGAAGATGAGAAACCTGTGTACAATTATAAACCTGTGATGCGATGAAATGATATGGGAATGCATATGCAATGTTTTCAAGGACCGCAGGATTTAAATTTGCTTAAACAGACAAGAAAGTAACTTTTTATTAGTAATAATTTGTTTTGCCTTTTAGGCTTACAAAAATGGAAATGAAATAAGTACAAGAGATGGGGTTTTAAGTCTCCCATGGACGTTTCCTCTTCGTATTGAGGTATGAGTTGAGGTTTCGTTCCTCGTGAAGTTGTTTTGTGAGCTCTAGGATTCTTGCTTGGCTTGTTTTGTAATGAGCCTCAAAAGTATCCCTTTGCTCCTTCAGTTGGATCCATGATCTCTGCAAGTCTTCCTTATCAGTAGGCATGTCTGGGTGAAGGATGGTATAAGCAGTGTCTCCTTCAACAACAGGTTCCATGGTAACTGGTAGGACGGCAGGATATGGCATCATGAGTGTCTGAGCACGAGATCGTACCCATCTGAGATAAGCCTCCATAGGAATAGTGTACTTAGGCTCCAGTGTTTTGCTGTCAACCCTGTTTACTTTTCCCCAAGCTCGTATGAATCTCTGACGGTAACCCTGAAGATCGTTGTCGTAGTCAAACACAATGCCCTGAATCAACATGTCATGTGGACCATCACTTCGGGCGTAACCAAACTGTCGTAAAGCTAGAGATGGGTTGTAGGTGATGCCTCCCCTTATGCCTAGAAGTGGCACATTAGGAAACTCTCCACAACGGTCAATGATGGTGACATTCTCCATAGATCTGGAGCACCAATGAATGTCTGAGTGAGAAAGTGACATGATCCTTTTGGACCATCTGAACCCTTGTTCATTCTTCATTATTGAGCGAGGAAGGTGAGAAATAAACCACCTAGAAAGCAAAGGTATGCAGCACATCAAAGTTCCTCTTGCCCTTGTAGTACGGGTGTGAAGAGAATGCAGGATGTCTCCAAGCAATGTAGGCACTGGATTGTGACTCAGAAAAATGTTGATGGCATGAACATCTATGAACTGATCTGGATTGGGGAACAATACTAAGCCATATATCAGCAAGGCTAAGATCTCCTCAAAAGCATCATAGCTCATGGCCTTCAAGAACATTTGAGCCTTATCTATTAGCACCTTGGCAAGAATACCCTTGACTCCACTTCTCGTTTCTAGAACAATGTCAGACTTCTTCAGATGTAAGGCTGCAGCAATGACCTCTGGTTTAAGTTCCTTCTCTAAGCCTGTGAAGGGTCTTTGATCAAGAACAGGTATATCCAGAAGCTTAGAGAACTCCTCCATGGTAGGAACTAGCTGATAGTCAGGGAATGTAAAGCAGTGGTGCTTAGGGTCAAAGAACTGAAACAGCACACTCATCATGTCTTCACTGAACCCTGAAGTGACTAGATCCAATAGGTGACCATGTCTCTTGATGAACTGGGAATGATCAGACACTTGAGAAACCAACTCTTTAAGCTTGGGAGGTATCCCCACAAAGTTGATCCTGATGGTGTTTCTACGAGCAGAAGCCATGACCTGCAACAAAGAACAAAGATAAATCCTTTGGTCCTTGAAATGGTTAGTGAAAATGCTATGCTTATGATGCATGATGATGTCATGATGTTATGCTCAATCACAAACATGTGGCACACACAAACAAGTCACACCATAGCCCTAGGTTTAAAGGCTTGCATGAGGTTTAAGGTAAGTACCCTCCCCTGAAGTTGGATGGTTCATCCTGTCCTATAAAAGTAACCAGGTTCTAAGGGATCTCAACATCATTGATCCTTCACAAGGGTGGTTGATCAGAAGGCAACTTACTTGCCAACCAAAACCCTCCAAGTTTAAGATCTCAATGAGCGTAGCATCGAGTGTCAACCAACTTCAGTCTGCACCAAAGCCGGTTACCTCACTACTTTCTAAAGGCCAAGATGAGTTAACTAGGGTTCTAAAAGTTAGTTAGTGCATTGACAACGTATGGCAGCCTCATATTATCCTCAACTTGACTTAAGGAACATAAGCACCAACCAAGAAGTCGCACTAACTATGGCCACCAGATCAACCGTATCGATATACGTCGTACAGTTTCCTTGGTCTATTGCCATTTACCTAAGGTACACTAGATCCGGGTTAGGATCTTTCACACATAAGAGCACCCCAGCAAGATAATATAAAGCAAACAAAGCAAACAATTTAAAGTGATCTTAATTCCTAAGGGTACCCCTCTTAAATCAACATCCCCAGCAGAGTCGCCAGTTCTGTAACCCGGTGAACTGACTTTAAACAATGTTGCGGATAGCAAGAGTCGCCACCGACTTTTATTTTATCCATAAGGAAAGGTTATAAAAGAACAGGAAAGACCTTAGAGAATGTTTCGGGTCCGGGGGGTAGGTTATGAAAAGGGAAGGTGTTAGCACCCTTTTCATCCATGGTTATCCATGGGCTCTTAGGTACTTAAGCTCACTTTAAATTGTTTTGAAAGTGTAGTGTGTGAATAGCAAAATTTTCAGAATAGTTAGTAAATAATCCATGTAAGGATGTGTTAAAAACATGTTTGAAAATTTGTTTGAGAATTGTTTAAGTGTGAAAAAGTTTTGAAATGAGCTTAAGTACTTAAAAGTAACTTCCCCTAATGTTTAAAGGTCTTTCTCGTTTTTTATTCTTTCCTTAGTAAGACTATCCCTACTATAATGGAGTAGGTAGTCCTTACTTTGGATGTTTAAGGGACATATGAGGGACAATTTGATCTTTAAGGCAATGGTGGGGTGTAATAAGCATTTATAAGGGACTTTGATGATTTTTATTCGAGGGACTTGCTTTTATACACCCCACTTAACCATTATTCGTAGGCAACGAGAGGGATAACCTTAGAAGGTGAGACGGCGATTAAAATCGACTTACGTGTGTGAAGTGTTTAAATTAATTATCTTTGATTAAAAATTATCTAAATTGATTTTAATATTACATACATGTTAACACTCCCTAATTACTAACCATGATACATAAATAAATAAATTATTATAAACTTTACACCAAGGAACAATTACAAAATTATAATAATAAGCAAAAATAAATAATAAGCAAATAATAATTTAGCCATAAATAAATAAAAGGGTTAGTTATAATAAGATAATAATAATATAAAATTAAAGCAAAATAATATGGTTAGTAAAATAATAATAAGAATAATTAGAAATAATAAACAAAGATTAGAAATATAAAAATAAGATGATAAATAGTAATAAAAATTATAATAGACAAAAATTAGTAACAATATAATTAGTAATAATAAAAACCAAGAATAATATAAGAAAGAAATAACATACATAACCAAATATTTTTTAATTCACATACTAAATATTAAATTATTTTTCAAATAGATTATAATTACAAAATTTTAATTATTATAAATATATATTTACAATTTATATGCATATTATAAAAAAAAATATTTTAAGTATCATTTTAAAATTTAATTCTATTTACAAATTATTTTTAACTATATACAAAATATATAAATTAAACTATTTCTAAACATTAAAAGAAAATTAATTTAAATTGCAAATACAAAATTTTATGAAAAAAATTATAATTATATTAGGAATTAATAAAAAACAGAATTAAATGTTATTTAGAAAAATATTTTAAGGTTGAAAAATTAGGGTTTATATTTTTTAGGGTTTTAGAATTAGGGTTTATATATATATATATATATATATACAAAATGTTAAACAAACATACATTCTATAATTTAATTACAACATAGAAAATAATTTTGAAAAAAAATAATAATTTGAACCTTTTTAGAAAACATATTAGAGTTATTTTTTTTTAAATATATATATATTCATGCATATTTAATTTTTAATTGAAATTATTAAAACAAACAAGTTAATTACATAAAGAAATAAAATAGAAATAATAGTAAAAGGAAAACTTACCTGGGCTGGATTTGATCCCAAGACTTCTTACTTGCAGACAGCAACAAGAACCACCAGGCCAGCCAGGCGCAGGTGATAAGACAACAGCTTCCCTTTGTTTTATGTCTTGATCATGGAAATTCAGAAAAAATAAAAGATCAAAAAGGCCTGGGGTGGTTTCGTACCCAGGACCTTAATGCTTTCATACGCGCGCTTTACCACCCGGCTGGAAGAGCCAATCTATCCATTCGTTGGCTTTGAATCATTATATTTTAAGCCTCCTTGATTCCTGAAAAATAAACAAAAATAATGGCCCCAGTATGATTCGAACCATGGCCCTTATAGCGTATACATTCCAGCCTTACCACCAGACCACAGACGCGCTGGTGATATAGAATTGAAACAAAGTCAAAAAAATATAATGTCCAAATTTTAAATTATTTAAACGCGCGGCAAACTCCTTCTTCTTCCTCTGGACTCACGAAATTTCCTGCGAAAATATTTACAAATTCACCTGCGAATTTTCCTGGGTGTTCTTCATGTTCTTCAACCTGCGAAAATTCAAACTTGTACCAAACACTACTGATTTATGAAATTGGTTAGTGATTCACAATCCACAGAGTTCACACAACAATCCTACGTTTTCAGAATTGATTTATATACATTCAAACATGAAACCCTAATTATGAGGTCATAAACCCTAACATGGCCGTTTGCGATTTACACACTCATTCTTCAATCCAATTGTCCAGAAACAATCCTTGGGACCTCACAAGCACAAAAGATCAAACAAAATTCGTTAATGATGCACAAATAGTCATAATCGAAAAATTGAAATGCAATGTCAAATTTGATTCGGGTACGGCAATGTATGATGATATATGGCAATGTGATGATTGATTTAGGTTCCATGATGATCCAGGAAGCCAACCATGTTCTCAAAATACCTTGTAATACTTTAAACCTCCAAAACCGAATTTCAATTTTTGAAGAACTTTTGTGCTCTTGAACTTACCTCTAGGTTGCTGCCAATTCGTGAATGTGCATTAGGTTTATGTTATGTATATATATGGGGTTGATTTAGGTCAGAAACAAGGCTTGGCTATGTGAAAATTTGGATCAAAAAAAGATTGAAAAAGATCAAGTTGTAAATTTCAAATATTTGACTATTAAGACTTGCTATTTTAGGACAATTCACATGATTCTTTTCTCTTTAAGTTTCAATCTATAATTATGAATTTTTAGGAACAAAATCTTCACCCAAAAATAACTTTTCATATTTTTTATTTATTTAAAATGATTTTTTAAGAGTTAAATCAATAATAAATAAATAAAAAATAATAAAAATGATGATTTTTATTCAATTGGGTCGTGTATAGTGTTTGGAGATGGATTGGGTCATGAATTAGGCAGCCCATTTGGAAAGAAATACTTTTAAGCCTCCATTTTCAATATAAACCATCACAAAATTGTCCAACTTTGCAAAGGCACATCTCCCTCAATTTTAAAGGTATGAGGGTGTTCTTGGACTTTTTAGAAAGCTTGAAGAGTCCTCTAAACAACCCCACTGGTTTCAAGTCCATATCACTTACCAATCTCAAGTTATGTCTTTTTGAAGTTGTTGACTTTTTGTTGACTTTTGAAATGACCTATAATGTCTTAGATCATATCTTTCAAATGAAGCATTTTTAGGCTTAACCTTCAACATCAAAGTTGTAGAGAATTCAATTTCCTTCAAAATGAGCTTTGGATGGAGACTTGGTGATGAAGTATGTGAAAGTTATGCCTGGTCAAAGTTCAGTTGACTTTTACTGAGGAAACCCTAATTTAGAAACTCCTGATTATTGATGATCTGGAATCTCCTTGATGAATCATGATCAACCCTTGATCAAATGATGAATTTTACTTCATATACTTGATGTTGGCAAAAAATCATGAAGTTTGACCTTGGTTTGACCACAATTGACCTCAGTTTGACTTTTTAACTGCATTGACTGATTTTGTCTTATCTGATCATCTGACTGAGCAAACTTTTGAGAAAAGTCTTGAAACTTGTCATGGGGGTTCTTATATACATATAAGATGTTATGAAACTCACTTGAGGTATTGGAAGTCCATTTAGCCTGATTAAAGTCAAAACCCTAATTTTGGATGCATTGCTTAGGAGGTGCATTGTCTGAAGGAATTGTCAACTTCTTTGACCAATTGTGAACTTTGTGAACCTTGTGAATCTTCATAAGATGTCTTGTGATACTCATGGGAGGTATTGTGAAGCTTGTGAACCTTGTGAACCTTCAAGAAGTAACTTGTAGACTTTATGAACCTCATGAAAGGTCTTGTAAATGTTGAGAAGCTTGTGAACCTTGTGAACCTTCATAAAGTAACTTGTAGACTTTATGAACCTCATGAAAGGTCTTGTAAATGTTGAGAAGCTTGTGAACCTTGTGAACCTTCATAAAGTAACTTGTAGACTTTATGAACCTCATGAAAGGTTATAGAAAGCATTAAAGAACTTATGAACCTTGTGAACCTTCATAAAGCAACTTGTGGGCTTCATGAACCTCATGAAAGGTTATAGAAAGCATTAAAGAACTTGTGAACCTTGTGAACCTTCATAAAGCAACTTGTGGGCTTCATGAACCTCATGAAAGGTTATAGAAAGCATTGAGAAACTTGTGAACCTTGTGAACCTTCTTAGAACACAAAGTCTTGTATTGTGAGGGCAAATTTTGGGGTGCAACACAACCCTATAACAATTTCCAACATCAGGAAATTGTTATAAAATTTATTTATTTCAAAGCCTTCAGAATTTTTAGAGTTTATTTCCGATTCCGACAAATACTCTGAGCTTTCAAGCCTGTGGAAGAAGGAGTCTGCCATTTTTATTGTTAACCAGGTTTATATTAATTTGCAATTTTATATTTATGTTGGATATTTATTTTTCTGCCATGAATATTTCGTTTTATGTTTCTCTGCCTCTGTCTGGTTCAACAAAAATGAGTAGCTAAATACCTTAGGGCGGTATGTAATTAAAACAAACTAAATCGGTAAAATCAACTATAGGCTTAAAATAATTAAGAGCTTAATATTCTGGCTGATACTTTTTAATATAAAATCAACCTTTTTGTTACGAGAGTAAGGAAAGTGTATTAGGTTAGGTCAAGACCACGAGAGTGTGAGATTTTAACCAGATAGCTAAAGTTAGGCATTTAAATTAAACACAGCGAGAGCGCTTTAAAATAAATTAGAATTACTAAGTTTCCAAAAATTATCTCTAAACACTTATGGGCTAGCGAGAGCAGGCATAGGGCTTTAGGGGTAAGATCTGAGATAAGACCACGAGAGTGTGAGTTAAGGATATTTAAACTGGTAATCTCTACAGAATAGATTAAGTGAACCATCTTTATAAGCCTAGGTTAGATTGACCCGCCTAAGTTAGCATAATTACATACCGACCACCTTAGTATTATTTTATTAAACTTAAATTTAATTCCCGCCTTTAATCTTTAAAAACAACAAAAAATCGTGACAACCCTTCACCTTAGCTAAACTAGAAATTCCTCTAGCACTAAGTAACCATAGAGTCCCTGTGGATCGATAATCTTAAATATTACTTCGATAGGCTGTGCACTTGCAGTTAAGATACCGCTAGACACATAATTAGATACGTCTTTAGCCCATCACCTTCATTTTCCTTTCGACAGAATCCTCAGTGATTTCATTGTTGTTTGCTTTGTTGTAACCTTCAGTGGCTTCAACCTTGCTTAAGTTGTTGATACCTTCAACATCCTTCATGTTTTTCGAGATGGAATCTTCAGTGATTTCGCCATTTTTGGTTTCACCTGAATCCTCAGTGGTTTCAACATTGTTTGTGTCATTTAGGCCTTTAGTAGCTTCCTTGTTGGTGCAACCAGTTGAATCTCCCTGCACAAGGTGTTCAACATTCTTACATTCAGTTACTTCGTCATGGACTGTAAGATTATTAGGAATCTCCACCATGCTGATGTTGTTGTCGAAACCTTTAGTAGCTTCCACCATCTCAAAACTGTAACCCTCTTCGACCTCCACCATGTTTATGATGGATGGCTCAGTATAGTGGATTTCAACATTCTGCATAGGATTTGAATCAATTTTCATCTGTTGTTTCTGCTTGTCACCAAACTTCAGCCTTCCGTTGCGGATAGCATTCTGTACGAGATCCTTGAAAAGGAAACATTGAGATGTTTTATGACCTAGAAATCCATGGTACTTACAAAAACCTCTATTTTTCTGCTGTTCCATAGAAGACACTTTCGTTCCTGGTGGTACTATCATCTGACCATCTTCGACTAATATGTCAAAGATTTCGTCACATTTGGTTACGTCGAATGTATAAGTTCTTTTAGGAATTTTGTCATTCTTTCCAGATTCGACTGAATTTTTTCCATTCGATGGAACCAATACTTTACAGGCATATGGTGGACCTTGTTTTAATTCAGCTAGGTCGATTTCCTATTCGTCGAAACTCACTGACTCGTTTTTGTCACTATCATCTTCTTGGTGCATCCCTACATAGGCTACTCTTTCTTTCTAATTCTTACTCGCCCTAAATTTTCCAGCTTTTAGTCTTTCGACTTGTCTCACCTTATCTGCTAAATGTGCCATATCTCTTAAATACTGGGTGTCTAGTTTTTTTCTTATAGAATAATCCAAACCCCCTACAGCCATTTCGACTAATTCATGTTCAAGCACTTGGGTGAAACATCTTGACTTTAGTAATCTAAACTTGTTCAGGTAATCGTCTATTGGTTCAGAGAATTTCCTTTTAACACTAGCTAACTCTTTTAGGCTTATTTTGGTTTGTCCCATAGAGAATTG
This sequence comes from Lathyrus aphaca, assembly GCA_963966055.1. Lineage (NCBI taxonomy): Eukaryota > Viridiplantae > Streptophyta > Magnoliopsida > Fabales > Fabaceae > Lathyrus > Lathyrus aphaca. The sequence continues at coordinate 552,332,153 of OZ014522.1, forward strand.
TTCATGGAACAACCTTTCTAATTGAGTCCATGTATATAATGAACCTGCAGGCAAGGACGTGAACCTAGTAAATGCATTTTTCATCAAAGAACTTAGAAAATATTTTATTCTCAAATTCTCATTGTGGGCTATTTCCCCTGCTTCGATCAAGTAACATGTAACGTATTCTATGGTGGATTCGCTAGTGTCCCATGAGAATTTGATGAACTTAGGAACTTTCCATCTTGGGGGTAATTCATGTTGCATAATATATTATGGTAATGGAAAAATATAACCAGGCCTTTGTAATCCTACATTCACCCCAGTTTGTGCCATTATCCTTTCGACCATGGCTGCTAAGTTATTTTCGACAGGAAAATTATTATAAAGCATATGCTGCACTATATTATCAACATCTTGACCCCTCTGGACTAATATCCTCCAAGGCTCTTGTTGGACATGAATTTCTATACGAGGTTGTTCGACTACTTCCTCCTGGTTTCTAAGGTTCGTCTGGGGAATGTCCACTGGTCTTTGATTTATTGTGGATTCTTCTTCGACACCTAACCTAGGGTTCTGAATTATTTGTTCTGGTTGTCGAGTCTGAGGAACATCAAAGAAATCAACAATGCGTGTCATTTGTTGTGCCAATAATTGGTTTGTTTGGGTGATGTTCTGTATTAGAGGATTGAACATTGTTCCCATTTGCTGTCTAATTATCTGCGCATAATTATTTGTAATTGTTGGCATATAGGTTTGGAATCCTGGTGGAGGTTGATTTAATCTGCCTAAGTTTTCACCAGATCCTGATCCTTGTAATGGTGAAGATCTAATAACCTAGGAATCAGAATATAGTGATGATGCATTTTGAAAATTTTCCATCGTTGTAGTTGGTATTCCATAAGGTTGTTCCCTACCATATGGAGACATTGTAAAACTTGTCACAAAAGGCCTATGAACACTCCCTATAGGAGGATGTGTCTGTTGTAACCAAAAATTTTCCCTCCCACAATCAAGGCAATGTGTCCCTAGAGTTCTCTCAAGGTTCACAAGGTTCATAAGGTTCACAATTGGTCAGAAAGTTTGAAAGTTATCTCAGACAAAACATTCTCCTAAGCAAAGGATCCACAACTAGGGTTTTGAGTTTATCTGAGCTAAATGGACTTAAAAGGCCTCAAGTAAGCTTCATAACATCCCACATATATTCAAGAATCCCCATGTCAAGTTTCAGGGCTTTCCCAATAAGTTTGACCAGAGATGATCAAATATGCAAAAATCAGTCAAAGCAGTTAAAAAGTCAAATTGAGGTCAACTGTGGTCAAATTAAAGTCAAGCTTCAAGATTGTTTTGCCAACATCAAGATTATGAAATAAATTTCATCATTTGATCAAGGGTTGATCATGATTCATCAAGGAGATCTCAGATCATCAAGAATCAAGAAGTTTCTAAATTAGGGTTTCCTAAGAAAAGTCAACTGAACTTTGACCAGCCATAACTTTCACATTCTTCATCAAAAATTTCCCATCCAAATCTCATTTTGAAGGAAATTGAATTCTCTACAACTTTGTGTCTCACAAGCCAATCCTAAAAATTCTTCATTTGGAAGGTATGAGCTAAAACATTACAGGTCATTTCAAAAGTCAACAAAAAGTCAATTTTTTCCAAAGAAGATAATTTGAAAATGGTAAAAGATATGGACATGAGACAAAAAAAGGTTTGTTAGAGGACTATTTAAGATTTCCAAGATGTCCAAGAACACCTTTATAGCCTTAAAATTGAGGGATTTATGCCTTGTCAAAGTTGAGAGATTTTCAAGGGGCGTGTGAAGAAAATAAGGTCTTAAATCCAAATATTTCCAAATGGGCCTATCATTTTGCAACCCAATCTTAACAATAACATCAAGCACGATCCAATTCAAATAATTTCTGATTTTTATAATTTAATTATTATTTATTTGGATTTTATTCATTAAAATTCATTTTAAATCAAAATAAAATATGAAAATACAAATATTTGATTTGATTCTTCTTCTAGAAGCTCTTAAAGACCATTCAAATTGATTTGATCTCATCCAAATTCGTGCACATCCTTTGAAGTATGCAAATATATAATTTTTCATCACATTTATGGTTGATTTTGCTTCACACTAAAGGTATCCAAAAGGCCACACAATCCACCAATTTTCTGACCTAAAATCATTCTTCTATAAGTACACAAGTGAACCAAAGCATTGGACACGAATTTTTGCAGCCAAGAACACTAAAGCAAATCTCAAATTTTCATCAAAAAGTCACATTCGGTTTTGACACTTGAGGTCGTTTCAAGTCATTCCAAAGGTTGCAATAGTTTCCTTGAGGTCTTTTGGTCATATTTCAGTCATCATCTTCATCCATAACATCTCGGAATACATGAACAAATTTTGTTTTTCTCATTATTAAATTTTTTTCAATTATTACATATGATGCGTTTTAAATGATTTTTGTTTGTTTAGATATGTTTATAATATGTATAGATGGATTCTGGATCAATCAATTGAAGAAAGGAGGCCTGGAGGACGATATACCATTGTTAGGGTTTAGATTTTCAAACTTGGGAATTTCCTTTATGGGCAATTTAGCATAAATTGATGAACCCATTGAATTCATGAGATCATTTGTAGTCGATTGGTGTTATTGGAATGAACTTATATTGCTTGTCTAACGATTTGGGATATGCAGGACTTATTGTGACGAAGAAAATATGTCACTATAACCTTTAGTGACGAACGTTTGTCACTAAAAGCTAATTGGTCAGACCAATGGGGAAAACGACCCTGCGCGTGAAAATTTGATTTTAAAATTATGGTTTATTATTTAATTAATTGTTTGTATATTAATTCACAAAAGCGCAGGTGGTCCAGTGGTTATGATGCGCGTATGGAAGCCAATGAACCTGGGTTTGATCCCGAGGTCCCCTTTTTTGTGTTTGTTATCTCTCTTTTCTCATATTTTCATGTTTTAATTAGTTTCTTAATTTAAAAAATAATTAACTAAAATTAATTAAATATTTATTAATTAATCTCACAACATATTTTCTTTTTATCGGATTTTAAACATCACTACTTATTATTATTATTATTATTATGTAAAATATTTATTTTGTTAAAAATATCCTTTTATAATTTAATTAAACTTATAATATTTAGACTAATATTTTTCTTTTATCATAATTTTACAAAAAAAATATTATCTTCTTATAAATAACTTGTAAATTATTTGATAACTTTTTTTTTATAATAATGTTGGTTTTCCTTATTTTTTAATTAATTAGTTTAATTTTCTTAAAAAAAAATCTAATTTTTCTTAAAATTCCAAAATCAACCCTAATTAATTTTTATTTTATTTGCTTTATTATTTAATTTTGTTTTATTATCTTTTATTTATATTTAACTCTTGCACCTTAAGGTGAATACCAAATTAAGCCACACTCATGGTATTCTTCCACCTTAAGTTCAATCACTCATCTCGGTGGATTCAAACATGAAAATGTATCACTAACACAAAGTACCTTAAATGAATTGAATAATCCACTAAAAGGTAGTTTTGAATTAATGAACACTAACTACTCTAATCTACACCCAAAGTTCATTGAAATTAAGGAGAAATCACTCCCAAAAATGCTTCCCAAGGTAAAAATAAAAAGGTGGAAGAAGAAGAAGAAAGAGGAACCAAAAAAAGACTTGAAACAAGTCAAAAACATCATTCTGACTTGCGTTAACCGGTTTACCAAATGGGTTAACCGGTTAACGCAGGCAAAATCTGCGCAAATTTAAAGATGGTTAACCGGTTAACCAATTTGAACTATAAATGGTTAACCGGTTAACGTTGTACCAGAAGCAGAAAATTCAGCATGATCCATTTTGAAACCTTTTCTCAAACATTTGATGATCATGATCTGAATTTGTACGAATTTTAAAACCAAAATACAGTGGAATCCTTGCAATCAAACAACAAATAAAGATCCGAAGGATCTAGAAATAAAGGCACCAAAGATCTACATCTTGAATGTTGATGGTGAATATGGGTTTATGGAGAAATTTGAATTACCAAAAGTACTTCTTCAAATTGGACCAAATCAAGCTTAGATCTACTGAAATTTATGAATAAAAGAAAGAAAGGATGAAGGTTTAGCTCAAGTTAGTCAAGAATTCAATGTGAATTCTTGATAACTTTAAAAGAAAGAAAGTGAGCTTTGGAGAATTTTGGTGTTGGGGAAATATTTTGCAAGAGGTTTCGTGGCTATCAAAAGTTTGGTTAATGAATGAAATTATGGTCCTATTTAAAGACTTTAGGTATGAGAATTTGGTGGAATGAAGTTTGCTTTGGTAATTAAAATTAGGCTTCGTAATTGCAATATTGGTGGGAAATGGAAAAGAGTGTGATTAATGAGGGTTTATGGTAGGAAATGATCAAAGTGATGTAGAGAAATAAAAAACCAGTGGATCTAGAATATTCCAATTAAATCAATGATCTAAGGGTGCTGAATTTGAATAAAAATATTCAAATTTCGCACTGGTTAACCGGTTAACCAAGCCAAAATTTGAATATTTTATTCAAATGAGGTTGCTTGGTTGTTGTGGCCCGATTCTTTTTGTACGTCGAAGAAGGCATGAAAATAAACACATGAACCTTTGAATTCCTTTGAATGAATCAATTAACTTGGGAAATCCTTGATCATATAAATTTAAATTATTTGCGGATCAACTTCGACTTTTGTCTGTGAATTTTACTCGAGCTGCAGGACTGCTATTTTTGGCATTTTCAATGGTTCATCTTCCTGGAAAAAAAAAGGTTAGTAAAAGGGAACAAAATAATTTTTTTTTGGATTTTGATTAATGGTTAGTAAACATAAACAAATAAAGTAATTAAAGACAACGGTGATCCCCTGTGAGACATAAACCTAACCGAGAAGAACCGAGCAACCAGCGCGATCTTGTTTGTATGCAAGATGCAGATGAAAATGCAAAGAAAACTTAGGGCAAAAATTAGGGTGCAACAGGTCCCACCGGGCATGCCAATTTGTTTGCAGTTGATTTTGAGGAACAAACTTTGGTTTTCCAATTTATATTAAATTGGTTTACTTGCAGGATCAACCATACAAATCCTAGGACATAAGTGCAAATTTTGTCGAAATCATAACTCTAGTAATCTTGCGATTTCACTTTTATTAGGTTTTTTATGTATGATTTATCTGACTAAGTAAAACATTGAAAGATTTGGCGAAAACTTCAAGAAGAAATAAAATATGACAATGCATAAGGTAAAATGCAAAGTGAAATTCTTGACAAAAACTTAAAAAGAGTAATTTTGACAATTCAGAAAAATAAATGACGAAACAAGTAAATGACTTGTAAATGTAAAGGAATGATAAATAACTTGAAATTTTATTAAACTTGATAAGATAAATTGGTGTTGTACACGTACATTTTCCAGAACAAGAATATTTTCTCACACACGGGTACTTTGAGTATTTTACAGGAAGTTTGTACAAGATTTTCACACACACAATTCTGACAAGAACTACCTTATTTATACATAAACAAAACAACTGCCACTAACGGACAAATCCTAAAACTATGACACTTGGCTTTCGGCATGTCTTCTTCCACCAAATGCTTCCACGCGTCTTTCTGTCAAACGTGCCAACTTTTGAAATTTGAATGTCTTTTTCTGCGTCAAAACGACGCATCTCTTCAAATCTGTCGAAATATCGAAAACAAGATTAATGCAGTCGAAATGTCGAAAACGACATTACTGACTAATCCTGTCGAAATTTGCCTTCCTCATCTGTCGAAAACGTCAGAAAAACATATCTTCACTTGCTTGGTCGAAATTTATTTCTGAAACGTCTTCCTCTTTCTAGTCGAAATTTATTTCTGAAACGTCTTCACTTTCATGGCGTCGAAAATCCTTCTCTACACCCTCAAAAATTGTTAAACCGCCTTAACACATTGCTAAGCGATATCAGACCTTGCTAAGCAAGATCAAGCTGCGCTTAGCGGGAAACCTACTGGAATTTATTGTTGTCTTGGGCTAGGATATCGCTATGAGCTCGCTAAGCAAGCTCCTAGCTAGCTCAAAAATCCAAAATTGTTTCTTCATATCTTTTGAACCGTAACTCCGCTTTTCGCCTGATTCAAAGAGTTGGAAAGCTTATTTAATGCTCTATTTAACAATGCTCCAATCTCAATGATTTAAAACCTACAAAAATAAATGGAAAACAATTAAATTCAATGATATTTACAAGATAACATAATATATACACTATAGCATAAAGTAAACGTATTTACAAACAAAGAGAGGTTTATTTGAACGTTTCTAACAAAAATTATCGATAAGTGAAACAAAACTTATATACAAAAATATCTACAATTTGCACTTATCAGTAGCTCCAATCCTATTGTGTGTATTGAAGTGATATGTTGTTTATAATGTGCTTCCTTGTGGAGGGTTGATGACCAATGTCCATCCATGGAGAATCGGTACCACATGCATTCTTTGCATTTCATTGTAGTTAACATTGCATATAAGTGAATGTAAATGTGTTGTGTTGTAAAGTTTAGTTGATGATGATATGACGTTGTTGTTGCTTATTCTGTTTATTTTCCATGTCTTTATATGATTATAATGAATTGTGATTTCTCACCCAACCTGCTAGAAAATGTTGCCTTTTATGTGGGTAACTTGCAGATAACCAAGAGTAGACTTGCGACGCTGGATGATTGAGTCTTGGAGCGTTTCTTTTATCGTTTTAGTAATTTTTTAGTGGTGTCCTGCTCTGAAACATGTAACATCGGGTTGGCAATAGTTTGCAAACCTCGCGTTTTTATTTTTGTGTTTATGTTAGAATATTTTCTTGTTGTTGATGATATCATGAATTGGATACATTTCTTTACGAAGTAATTTTTATTAATTTGAGTTAAAAAGTATGATTTCCACTGCATAGTTGTCGATTTGTAATAATGAATGTGTAACCCGTGTTACGGGACAGGATAATGAGTGTTTTGATGATTCAATATATGTGACACATTTCTAATTGATGTTACTCTGATAATATGAAGTATTTTTATATAAATTCTTTGTGGGATAGATGGGTTTACAATAGTGGTATCAGAGTAGGTCGGTTTGTCCGACCAAGTTTGTTGTTGTCAGCCGTTACTTGTTAACGAATTTCTTTTCTGATGTGGTGAGTGTAGTGCAAAATGGCTGGAAACAACATGCGTGCTCTTGCTGATGCTATTGCAGCTCTTGCTCGGACTACGGCTCGAAATAATGCTCATGACGAGTTATGTGCTTTAGAGAAGTTTTAGAGGAATAACCCATTGGTTTTATTATTAATATATTCTTATATATATATATATATATATATATATATATATATATATATATATATATATATATGAGTCATGATCAACTTACTCCAAGAGTAAGTCTTTTTAACTTACTCCATAATCGTAATCTTTAAATTAGATTCAATCCAACGGTTATAAGTATCAATGTTAATTTAATCATTAATTGAATCTAATATAAAGGCAACGATTATGAAGTAAGTTAAAAAGCTTTACTCTTGGAATACGTTGATCATGACTCTCTCTCTCTCTCTCTCTCTCTCTCTCTCTCTCTCTCTCTCT